>VDFB02124067.1:60870-184323 GCA_007258455.2 Sequoia sempervirens | reverse complement strand
ATGTTTCCATGAGAATCCACTTATCCGAAGGATAACGTGGTAGCATGTAGGGACAACCAGTGTAACAACCTACTCTCAAGTAAGTAAACGTTGGGAATTGGAGAAAAATACATCCAACTTTACTTACCACCTTATAAGCCTCATCAGATACTCTTCTTCTCTCCAATGCTGGATCAAAGTTGAAGAGTAGAGGCGCAAAGAAAGCATCAGTGACTCGTCTGAAATGATGAAAGCTCTCCTTTAGCTCCAATTGATAGAAATATTTGTACACAGGCACCATCATTTGATTCCCTTTTGCAGATAGACCTGGGAATTGTCTCATCACAACTGCTATGACACTCAAGTAAGAAGTCAGTGTAGAACTTCAATGAAGGAGCATTGATCAACCGCCGTATCTCATCACCGATGAGCCTGTTCTAGCCAATATGCACTCTTCGCTTTCTTATGATCCTCGATGTACTCATATTATCCAATCGCGAAGGTGATGATTCCCGCAAGCCTTTCACTCGGCTTAGAAACGTGATCATATCCTTGACGTCATCTTTGAAGTCACTTCTCAGGAGTCCTTTTGGCCATCTAGAAACAGATGATCTAGGCTTTTTGAGCCATTGAGTGTTTATTAACTGTTTAGCTTTATTGGGATCAGCATCGAAGATCTCCTGTGCTTTTGATATAGAGATGTCAATATATTTCTCCATATGAGGGATTTTGAAGACAATGTCAAAGAAGTCGGGGTCGAGTCTCAGAATCTCGTGCCCGGAAGAGTCGATCACACTTCTGCTTTCTCTGATGTAATGAGACGCAACTTGAAGAACAAACTCGGTATTGTGCTCAGCTGTGGGGAACATCGCCACCAAGTGGAGGTTGCTGTGTACAATCGCTCTCATTGATTCAGGAAGAGGCTTCGTCTCGGTTAGCTTTGCGAAGTCAACCAAGTCTTGATGACCAACTTCTGTATTCTTTATCTCTTCGACTTTGGAAAGCACCATAGTTGGCGGATAGACGCCTTGATATTTGTATTTCATCTTGCTTTTTGCTTTTGAAGAAGAAGGAGGCTTCGTAGCAGTCATCAAAAGGAACTGGAACCCTGATCAATCTTGATTTGACGATCTTTGAAAGTAGACTGCAATCCGTTTAGTTAGAACAAACATGAATTGTTAGGACACATGGGAAAGCGCGAAATGAGCACGAGGATAGGAAATCATGAAGCGGATGACGAGGCACGCAAAACGATGCACGAATGCGGAAAAATGAGGTTTAGGAGTGCACTGGTCAAAAATGAAGTTCATTTGGGAAGAATTGAGGAAAGCCTGAAAAAAGTGTAAGGGCGCTAAAATTCAGCGCCCTTACATCTCTTGGAAAATTGCTTTTGGTGCAAGGGCGCTAAATTTTAGCGCCCTTACACTTTCAGTGTTAGGAATTTTCTGACATTCTCAAGATGTCACAGCGCTAAAATTCAGCGCTTTAGCTTTTCTGAAAAATGACTTTGATGCAAGGGCGCTAAATTTTAGCGCCCTTACATCTTACAGTGTTAGGAAAAATCTCATCTCCTGAAAATGTCCTAGCGCCAAAATTCAGTGCCTCTGCTTTTTTCTTGATAATTTTGAGATGCAGATGCAAGAGGGAATGGCGAGAGCGCTCAGGCTTGGAGAAGGCAATTTGTTTGAATCATGAAAGCTTGAACTTGTTTCCATCCTATTACATACGCCTTCAAAGGTTAAGGGAATTCTCTTTCACAATGATAGATCTTTTCAATGTCCACCAAAACGCATAGAGAGAGAAACAAAAAGATTTCAACATGAATACATTGGATAGATACAAGTTCCACAGAACATCGATCATAGAGGAGAATAAGGAAAGAAACGCGTAAGGAAACAAAAGCTCGCCACGATGAAGACAAACAATGGACAGAAAACGCGAATGGAGAGAAGGAATGTACGTTGAAGAAGAAAAACGCGAATGAAGAACACTTGAAGGGTGAGAACAAAACGCGAATGGAAAGCACAATGCGTAAGAAACAAAAACGTGTATGTTTAACAATGAACACATACAAATGAAAAGAGTGAAGACAAAGCCAAATGAGAAACTTACCAGAGCAAAACGCGAAGAATGTTGAAGAAACGGCGAAATCTCCAAAACGCGAACTTGCAGTTTGAAAGAAACCCGCACAGCAAGAGGAGAGAAGAGAAAAATAAAATGTGAACAACTAAAATGGCGAACTCATTCACTTAAGTGAAAATGAAAATTAAAAACCTAACTCAAGTCGAGCAATAAATTTAGGCACAAAAAGTGGCACGATTGACGAAAAACGCGAAAACATGAAGAAACGTGCCAGAGTCACAAAAGTTTAAGTGTCGAAGAAAAATGTAATGGCGCTAAAATTTAGCGCTATTACATTTTTGGCAATTTCACTGCATGCAGGGGCGCTAAATTTTAGCTCCCTTGCATTTCCAGACTTAGTCAATTTTGCTTCAAGGCAGGGGCGCTAAATTTCAGTGCCACTGCATTTTTTGCAATTTGCTAAGTATGAACAGTGAAACGTCGCGAAAGATCTCGTTTCGAAGGTCTTTGCGAGGCGAACAAGGGGGGAACGCTCGAATTGACTATTCGAGACTTGGGAACGCATTTCGAGGTGGCTTGAAAATCACTCCATTATGCGTACTTGAACTTCACGAATCCTAGGAAACAGACAAGTTTCGTAGGGGGGTTATCCGTGGAACGAGCGCTGCTAGATTCCGTGATAACAGGAAAAAGCAAAAAGCCAATTATCTTGACTTCTTGTAAAGAAAGAACATCTAAAGCCAGTTGCTTCCGATGAACATCCCACATTGAAGATTTTCTGGGGAGGTTAGTAAGACCTCAAACATGCCAAGAGATAAAATTCATTGATGGGAATCAAGAGGCATTTCATCACTATTTGACTCTTGAAGAGAAGAATAGCAATTTTGCAAAAATCCTTTTGAAGAGAAACTACCCGAGTGGATGTTGGGAATTAAAATTCTTCTCTTTTCTATAGCATACTCTCCCTCCTCTAGCTGCTCGAGCAGGTTGCAATAACTTCGTAGATATTTAGGAGTAGGGGGAGAATGAATAGGCACTTTTGATTGAGAAGAGAGTGGTAGGCTGCAAGAACGCCACGTACATTTAGGAGAAGGGGCAGAGTGAATAGGCACTTCCGACTTCTTATGCCATAGATATTTAGGAGAAGAGGGAGAGTGAACATGCACTTACGACTTAGAAGTTGGAAGTGCCTATTCACACACTCCCCCTTCTAAATATTTGCAGCATTCTTGCAACCTGCTTGAGCGGCAAGAGGAGGGAGAGTATGTTGTAGAAAAGCGAAGAATGTTTATTCCCAACATCCACTTGGGTAATTTCCCTTCAAAAGAATTTTTGCAAAATCGCTATTCTTCTCTTTAGGAGTTGGATAGTGATAAAAAGCCTCTTGATTCCCGATAATGAATTTTCTCTCTTAGAATGTTCAAGGTCTTATTGACCTCCCTAGGAAATATTTAGTGTGGGATGTTTATCAGAGGTAGTTGACTTTAGATGTTTGTTGTTTATAGGAAGTCAAAATTACTAGTTTTTTTATTCTGCTACATTATTTGGCCAGCCAGCTCTATTTTTGCAACAATCAACAATGCTGATCATGAAGGGGTTGTTACATCCCAAATTGTGATGTTACTATTTACCATTACTAGATAGAGTAAATGTGAATCCTGGAGGCGAATTAATGATGCTTGTACCTTGTTTTCAATATGAATGTTGTTTCATTTGATGTTATTCTTGGTGAAATACTGGATGAAGGAGAATAGAAGGTTATTGATTTGTGAATAATCTAACTTTTGAGATGTTTCATGTATATTGCTTTGTTGTGAGCATATGACTCCCGTTGTCGTGTCATGATGTGCAGGTAAGAGGACCATTCCTCCAGGCAGAGGAGAAATATCACTCGGGGAGGAGCTTGGTCGGGTAAACAGTAATGAGTACCATTTGAGCATACACACACGTTCCTTAGACTGAGTAAGCTAAGTCAGTTTGTTGAGTTATGGGTAAGTCATCCGTAGGCTTGTATGTTGACATTAGGAGTCTTGTCTACTTCTAAATGCATGTATAAGTGATGCTTATCTGTATATTTGTTTATGATATTACATTACTGGTTAGGAGGTGGGCATGTATACGTGTATATAGTATATATACATATCCATAGGTATATTCATGTCGATACAAGCGTATGAGGGAAAATGGACATGCTCGTACAAGTACATTGATATAATATACTTACGTATATGTGTACATAGAGGAAAATATATAAAATGTATATACACGTATATATAACCACAACCAACCTGATATATATGGATATTAATAATATTATTTTAATATTGCCTTGGAATTTACATATATAAATATCTACACATGTACATAGATATGTATATTGAAAGTATGCTGACTGGCTCGCAATATACGTATTTGTCAATCAAATATGTAAATATGTATATATTTATATGTGTAAAAGTAAATATATACATTTAAATATTATATACATATATATACTATAGTATTTACCAAAATATATATATGTATATATAAACATATTTAAATTGTAAAATTTAAATATATGTATATACATACATATATATTAGGTAGAATAAAACTATAGTAAAAATATATAATTATATAATTAAAAATATATATATTTATAATTTAAATTAATTAGATTTTGATTTAAAGTAAGAAATCGATACATGGAAATGTAAGACTTTGTTTTTAAATCAATGTTAAATATTTGTGGAGAACTACGGGAAATCGATTAAGTCATGAGGAAGAAATAATAAGTCTTATTTTTAAATCGAATCTCTTTGGGAAAATCACGCCAAAGATGAAATATATCATTTTGAACTATATGAAACTTTGGAAGAGGAAATAAAATGAAATAAATGAAAATTGCCGTGAAGAAACAAAGCGCGTGATCTAGAACTCTCACGCCATGATCAAGTCAGAAGAAATTTGCTTAAGCTGGGTATTTGGCAATCGAACCCTGTATATTGGAAATATGTATTGCAGGCGACCTTGACCATTTCTTCTTTGTTGATTCATCAAAATGAATTGCTGAATACCTGCGCCAAAAAGAGGGACGCCTGTAGGTGTCATGTTTCTGAGTTTTACTTGAGCAATGTTGAACCATTCTTCATTTGTTGTCACAAAAGGAGGTCGACTCACCTCTAGGATCCGCCACATTTTATATTTGAATCAGTCTAAGCCTTGTCTGGCATTTTACATGCCATTAAAGAAGGGAAATGGTTGAGCAGGGGCTCTATATAAAGCTGCCCTGCTCACTCTTTATCATCACCATTCACAATCCGAGTTTAGGCTTTTTCTGGAGAGCAATTGATAATTTCTGAAGAGCATTTTGTATTGTTTTTGACAATAAAATTACCTTTGGCTGAGAGTCATTTTTTGTCTATTATTATTACACTTTTGAGTTCATAGTGAGAATTTGAGTTTACTTTCAGCTGTATATCTTAGCAAGAGTTCAATTTCTGAGAAGGAGTTAGAGTCCAGTTTGAGAGTTGCTGGAGGTCTTTTGTTGAAGGCTTGAAGTGCTGCAAACACAGTCAAGTTCATCCTCTTGGGAAAGGCATAAACCAGGCATGTTGTTTCTTCGTTTATGTTGTAGAACGTATTTTCTAAATTTAAAGCTGAAAGTGAAATTACTGAATGTGCTAAGATAGGGAATTGCATTTAGATCAATACTTTAGTAAGATGAACATAGTAGTAGTTCTATGTTGCACCAAGTAATTATTATACTTTAAAGAATGGGATGACATGTTTTCTGAAGTGTACATCTGTTTGCATTATGTGAATTACACTAAGGTTAGTGATGCATTAATGTGTGAATTGCATTATTTGTATGAACTCCATATAAGGAGTATATGTTTTTAAATAGTTACTAAATACTAGGACGAAATTGAGGGCGTTAAATTAAGTATTGGTCACAACAAGTTATTAGATTAACTTAGTTAAGCTAATGAAACTTCTAGGATGAAGATATCCCGTATAGGAGGGAAAATTGTGAATACTTGTTATACTGTCCTCATTTCTAGTAGTTAGTTTTATGTAGGATGTCTAGGGTACGTACTACACCGGAAAGACTAACCTACGCGTAGTGTAAGAAAGCCTCAATGCAAATCGGCCCTGAGTAGTGTTTATGATAGATGACCTTCATTCGAAGTACTGAATGATAATACTTTGCCCAAAGTAGTGAAATGTACAACTTCCACTTAGATGTGAGTTAGTTGAGACTACACTGTCAGTTCATTGTGATCCTTGTACTAGTTTGAGATTGTGAAATAGCAAGGTTCTAGTTGTGTAGGACACAACACTATGCTCAGTTGGTAATCGTTAAAGGATACCCTACCAATCTCTTCTTTGAAGGGAGGGCCATCTATCTAACGATAGGTGTGCGGGGGACCGCATTATAAGTTCGTGGTTGGCGGAAAAGCGCCCGAGTGAAGTTTCTCCTCCACAGCAAGCGGCCGGTGTACCAAGATTTGAAAGGACGAATTCCTGGACGTTCTTACTACTATTTGTTCTAAAGCTCATTGGAGCTATGTTAGTAAGGTATGTATTCTTATTTCATGTACTTGTGAAGTTATCATACTGAAATGGAATCTTTATTGTAAATTAATATGGCAACTTGTTCATGTTTATCAATAAAGAAAAGGAAATTTTTTATTACAATGACATGTTAACACGTTTACTTGTAGGATGTAAATTATGGAAATTTTACTTTATCGAAGGGTCGGATCGTCACACGTGGTATCAGAGCTACCAGGTTCAACACTAGGAACCTATGAGCTCATTACACAACAATGCGTAAACCTTATTAGCAGATAAAGGTTGAAAAAGTTCTTGCACCACAATGGCAGGAGAAAAGAACTGAGGGAAAAGTGAAAGGAAGACGAGATTCCTAGTAACTTGTTTAAATTGGGACTAGTTAAGAGTCGTCCCTGGAGCTAGGAACTTCTAAACCAACAATTTATGTCAGTACCTAGGATTGTGGAAGATTATGCAATCAGGTTTAGAAGAATAACCAGTATATACCTTTATCCAACGAAACAGTTTTATGACTCTAAGGTGATCTGAAGGAATGTGATAAACCCCTTTTATAGTAGCAAACTATAGTTGGAAAAAGTTAGGAACTTTTGGATTTGGTAAGAACAACTACGAATCTATGTGTATGCAATGTCAGCAATAATTAGAACGAAGTAGAAAGTCAACGAAGGAGGTATCCACAAGGAGTTGGAGAACTCTCGACATTAACCTAATTCTTATGTAAAGATGGGATCTTGCAAGGAAAAAGTTAGTAGCTAGGAAAAGGGCAAAGACCAGAATGGTCCAAATTAAAGTAATCAACAAAGTGGACAAGGTTCCACCAACCAAAATCAATTAGATTATTGGAGTTTTGATATGAAAAAAGAGACCAAACAACTTTGGTATCTCTAGAGGTTAAAAGAGAGGAAGATTCCAAGCATTGGAATTAAGTCATTTGAAAAGTGACTAGTGGAAAAAGAAACTTGAAGTGGTAAGTCAGGATGGTTTTACTAGAGGTTAAGCATAGATTGGTTGGAGTAAAAGTTGAACTCACCTACATGTGAAAGTCAACATTTGTTTAGAATGTTCCAAACGGAAAGGGAATACAATGTGGCACCATGTGTCAAAACAATAGAAGTTGCAAAGGAAACAATGTTCTAAGTAGAAAAGAATATCAACCAACAAAGTTTTGTGGATATGGAGTACCCTCCACCAAAAGGATGTTGGAAAGAGAATTAGATTAATAGAGTGTCTCGTAACTTGTAAGTAGCTAAATATTCATTAGATCTCCCATTGGATGATCCAAAGTTATTGAAATCTATGAGATAGAAATCAATGATGAATCTAGCTTTTGGAATAGTATATTCGAGGTATGCCATGAGACAAGGTAAAGGCAATGGAAAGCCAACAACAAGGAACGAAAAAAATGAAATGTGCTAGTCAATATTTTTCTTGGAATTATCAAAACACAACCAGCACTTCGCCAATGGATTAGCGTTAGCTTCAAAATTGGAATAAAATGAAATGCACTCAACCCCAAGAATGTGCACACAAGATCCTCTAAAAGGCGAGGTGCTAACATATAGCGGAGGAAATTGAATTATAACTGAAGTAAATACAATTGGAAGCAGAAAGAGGCGGTGAACCAGCCATGAACAATTTCCGCACTACCACTTATCAAGTGGGGGGAAAATGAAACAAACAATTCAAACTAATTCATCCACTGCGGTGGGCATTCACTCAATAGTGGGAATTCTCCACTTAACAGTGGGTGATGAATGTAAATACGAATCAAGTTCCTCCACACTGGCGGTAAACCATCCAGGGGTTATAGTATTTGCATCAAAAAATCACAAGTAAATGCAGTAACAACAATGGTTGGATTAGTACTACTAATTCACAACCTTACAATCAAAGAAAACTGCAAATTACGAGTGTTACAATGATAGAATGAATGCAAATGTGTGAAGGATGAATCTTCCAAGTTTTAAACCTCTCAAATACTGAAATTGAAGCCAAAAATTGAACTTATTGAAGTCTGATAACAAAAACCAGCATACTGAAAATGTCAACCAGCAAACAGAAACCACATAAATGCTCACAACTTCATCAATATACCTCCAAACGTGATGAAACGAAGTGCAAAGGATCTTTGGAGGATAGGCACCCAAGTTGCAATGTTGAAACAACTTCAAACCACCTTCAACTATTTGGCATGAACTCCAATGCCCAACAAGAATGGTATGGCTTGCTGGAGGTGCGATTTTGCAATATAAAAATAATGACTTCGAATTAAATTCTAATCTCTTGTGGAAAGGGACACCTTGTGCCAAGAATCACTTTGAAAAAATACCCAGAACAATATTTTAATTATTCAAAAAGCTGCTCATAAAAAACACTTTCAGCTGTAGTAATATCAACAACACCAAAACTGAAAAACATCACCAAAATTCACCAATTTGAAACTCAATATGCTTGTTTGGATGAGAAGCAGCCATTAAGCCAACTTGGTGTTATCTTTCAAACATGAAATTGGTTAATTGCTAGGAGGTAAGCATTCTTCGAAGCTGAATTTACAATGTCATTTCGACAGCATAACTTTAGCATAAACAGTGGATGATAAAAGTTGGAGTAAAACTTCTCTTTTATAGAAAAAGAGGCGACTCTTCAAATTCCAAGAGTGGGACGCCAAAAGCCCCATTTGAAATATTTTCAAATTCAAAAATTATTAAATTCTCCTCAAAGTGGCGTCCATCTCTTCAAGGCATAAAAACTTTATTAAATATTTAATTTCTCTTTAATGAAGGCGTCCCCCTTCATGGCCACCTTTAAACACAACTTAAAGTTAATGAACTAGGCCAAGGGGTCAATTTGAAATTAAAACATTAATGCCTTGAAATATATTATTTCACCGAAAGAATACTTTTGAAGCCAAAAATCAAACCTAAGCAACTGCTCCAATTGAAAATGACTTACTGAAGTGCTGACAACTGATCACTGCCAAAAATAGAATTTACTAAAAATAGTAAATTCCGAGAAATGCCAAAAACCACCAAGCGAAGGAAACCCTAATTTCACTTCTGATCAGCCTACAGATTTCTGGAAATAGTCTTTCAGTCACAGAAGAGTGTATGGCCAAAATGGGGACATTACAGTCTGCGCTTCCCAAAATTGCTTGTCCTCAAGCAATGCCGCAACACTCCAAACTGATTCCACCAAACATATAGGATCTCGGGGTCCCATGTCCATCTCTGACAAACCCCACCATGTTGATGCTGCACTACTCTGATCATACAAATGAAATCAGTGCACCAGAACTGCACAAACCATCCCTGCAACCTCAGAGAGATAACATGCCTGAAATTCAAACTGAAAAACATGGAAGGAATGGAATCAAAATCAAGCAACATTTCATGCCCAATAAACTCTGAGGAATTAACATCTGCAATGCCAATATCAATCACCATTCTGTGAACCAAAAAGAATAATCTAATCAACTCAAAAATATTCTCATCAACATAACTCTTCAAAGCAACAAACCAAATCACAACAGAAAATGTGATTCCATCATAGCTATTTGCAAAGGAATAATTAGCTCTTTGCATGGTTATAACAGTCGTATCATCAAAACTCCTCAAGGATGTATAATGCCTCCTTTGAGTAACTTCATCATAATCAGGAAAGCTTCTGAAAATTTTCACCAATCCTCCCCCAAGAGTCCTAGAAAGTTGAACCAAATTAAGCAAAGGTTCGCTGCCCCTAACACTAGTGCCAGAGATTGAACCAAGATGATCATTGAAAAAGGATTTGAACACCATCCAAAACTGATCCGAATCACAATGAAACATCATTTCCCACTTTAGAGGCCATAAACCATCACTGAAAAGAGATTGTGAAGAGGAAAAATGAACGTACCAGCTGCCTATGAAAACTAAAATGAACCACTCAAAGTCTAATTTTAGGAAAATCAGCATGCAAGGAGTTGTACAATTGCTGCAAAACTGGAAATCAACATCTATAATATCACAACTGCTTATGCCCAAGGCTGGAAACATCCTCTCAAGGAACTCCAACCCAAAATAAAAACATCCTTTGTTCGAAATATCTCCCCAATCCATCGGTTGATGTGCAAAAGGAACCATCGAATGGTTAATAAGGATGGGGATAGCATCAAAGAATCTGAAAATTGAACCCTAATCTCTCCAATGATTCCTCTTTCTACTTGTAACAATCTCCATCAAGCCATGTTGAGTATCCCAAGCATGGATACCCAACTGAAAATGTTCTCCAATGCACCAAAAAGAGTACACAACACTTCTCCAAGTGCTAATCAAAGCAAATTGCAAACTCAAGTATTTAGTGTCTTCCTTGATAAACTCATGTAGCCCATCCATGAAACAACATCAATGGAGCACAGAGCAAATGTTGTCCTCAATCCCCATTCCCCCAAAGGACTAGGATGAGCCAAAACATCACTCAACCCAAGAGATGGATTGTCAAGAATGTAAATAATCTGTTTTGGTCCATCTTTCTCCCAAACTTTATGAGTAATAAGTTTGGAATCTTCACTCTTTGCTGCTGCAATGAAGTTACCAATAGCTACCAAGACTTGTTTTATTGACACCTTGAAGCCAACGATGAAGAAATCTCCTTGAGTCCACACTTCCCATGTGAAGAATTCATCCTTGAATCCACTTATGCTTTCATTATCAAAATGCCCTTGATGATTACTACTAACAAAACATGGCACACCCTCATAGAAATTATCTATCACCTTATGATTATACAAATCATGTGAAGATAATGGACTGTTGTTCTCAACAATATTTTCTTCATCCCTTTCGTTGGTGTCTTTATAGAATTCAAGCTCATCTTTTTCAACTTGTGGCTGCCCATCATTAGTTGCCGACCCACAAAGTGTAGCATGTTGAATACTACATTCATTTTCCATCAAAACATCTATCTCATACCTGCAAACCATTCCTTCTTGTGGCAAAGTCTCTTCCCAACTCAAGAGTTCACACTCTTGATGTACTTTCCAATCATCATCAACATATGGGATCACCTTGGTATTATGCAATGTTTCATCATTATGGAGTTCATTTATTCCTTCAACTATTTGCTTGATCTCCATAATCCTTGTATTAGCTTCTTGTTCCTTAAGGGTGGCTGCAATAGATGAATGATTTTCTGCTTTGCATAAAGAATGATGAGCTAAGGTAAAATCAAGGCGAAGCCTATCCATCTCTTCCTCCTTCTCTTGGTAGGCATCATAGGTCTCCTCTGCAAATTTAATAGCATTATCTCTATCTGAGAGCAAGTGCAAATAATCTGATTTTATGGATTCCAATGCCTCTTTGATGGACTGCATCTTGGAAAGAGTGTCTCCATCTTTAACTCCATTTGGTTTCTCTTCAAACTGAAACTTCCAACAGAGTTCTTCTATGAAATGGTATGTGCTATCAAATTTTGATAACACTTTAACAATCTTCTCTTCTGAAACCAATAAATTATCCTTCAAATTTTGCAACTCTTTAGGCCCTTGATCCCAATCAACAAAGAGGCTTTGCTTATCAAACATCAATTTTTCTGATTTGTTTTCATTGACATGATTTTCAAAATCAGCTTCCTCTCTTATTTTTTCACTGCATAATTCCTGAATAGAAGGCTTGTCAACAATATCTTCAAGCAATGAATCATTAGAAGATTCCCTTGCTTGCTCCTCTAAGCATTCCGGTGTCAAAACGCCTGAATCCCATGGTCTCATGAATATCTGATTTTGTTCTGAACAACTATGGCCAACAAACTCTTCATGGAAGGTTGGTCTTTTGAAGACATCACCTTTAGAAACATCTACATCAAACACAGTGGAGTTATAACAATAATGGGCTTTATCATTAGGAACATCTAACTCAACAAAATCTGCCCCAAAGACATTCTGAAGTAATTTTGACGTGGGAAAGTCCCACTCATATTCTAAATTATCATCAAAATGATGAACATGCTCCAACTTAGTTGCAGTTTGAGATTTTCAGCAACTTCAAACTCTTCATCAGTTGCATTTCCTTCGAATAAATCATTCTGAAGGTCTACCATACTTTCCTCTTGATTAATGAAATCTTCTTTTTCAAATAGCAGCTTTGTAGGTTCATCTCTCTCCATTTCAACATGTTCTTTATCTGTAAACTCAAGTGAACCAATTTGATAGTCTTCTAGCTTGAGAACTTTCTCTACATCATCAGAGACAATTCTACTCTCATTTTCAAGTGCATTAGTATCTCTATCTTGACCTTTCACGTTCTCATGCTCTTCTTGTGTGTAACTTGGAGAGGCAACCAAACAATCTTCTGATTTTAGATCATTCTTCTCTTCAATAAATGAAATCTCTACATTATTCTGAACTGTCATATTCAAAAATGGTTTCAACTTTTCTTCACATTGACTGAAAATTTATTTGACTAGCAAATCAGCAATGGAAGAAATTTGCTTTTCACGTTCATAGGCATTCTTGAGAAGGGATTTGACACTTTCGGGAAGAGAATCAACTTCTTTGATGATGTCAATTAGAATATCCTTGACAGCTGCAAACACCTCCTCTTCCTGCTCACTCCAAGTCGAAGTGAAGAGATAATCAAACAAATGGTAAATCTGATTTTCCATCTTCAATTCTATCAAAAGGATGCAAGTTCTTACTTCTGAAAATATTTTTAAAACAACAGCTTTTTCTTGAAAATAATCCACTCCTAGTATCATCCAAATCCTGGAAACTCTCCACAATCATACTTAATATGATCTTCATGGTTTCTTCATCATAGGGCAATTGTGGTTCCACAATTCTTATCACTTCCATGAAACAAGAAGAAATCAGCAACTTGGTTTCTTCATCTGGATGCCTCAGCCAATAGGGCTGATTCAGAAAGGTTACTACAGGTGCTAATGCAAGCTGCATCTCCTTAGATGATGACTGCTTTACTTGTCTCAAACATTGTTCTAACAAATGAAGAATGTTCTCTTCATTTTTCCTTGACTGAAATTCTTTGTCAAGTCTTTTTCCAACCATATAGAGAGTCTCTGCCAACTTCATCTCTTCTTCATTAGCCATGCCTAACTGCCAACTTCAAAATTGAACTCAAAACTGCCCATAGGTTTAATAATTGTTGATTTTATGCACGATAATCAAAACATACGTGCAAAGAATTATCTTTCTTCTTTACAAGCACTATAGTTGGAGCAAAATGAGTTTCTCGGTTCCTCAAAAACACTGAAAAAGCATCAATCTTAGGCCACTGAAACTGAACTCTAGGCTAACCTCTGGTGTAGAATCTAATTCTTCTGCCACTCATCTGTCACATGAATCTGTCTTTCCCACAGGATGGCAAGATCTTCTGCTTTGATACCACTGAAATGTGCTAGTCAATATTTTTCTTGGAATTATCAAAACACAACCAGCACTACGCCAATGGATTAGCGTTAGCTTCAAAATTGGAATCAAATGAAATGCACTCAACGCCAAGAATGTGCACACAAGATCCTCTAAAAGGCGAGGTGCTAACATATGGCGGAGGAAACTGAATTATAACTGAAGTAAATACAACTGGAAGTAGAAAGAGGCGGTGAACCAGCCATGAACAATTTCCGCACTACCACTTATCAAGTGAGGGGAAAATGAAACAAACAATTCAAACTAATTCATCCACTGCGGCGGGCATCCACTCAACAGTGGGAATTCTCCACTTAACAGTGGGTGATGAATGTAAATACGAATCAAGTTCCTCCACATTGGCGGTAAACCATCCAGGGGTTATAGTATTTGCATCAGAAAATCACAAGTAAATGCAGTAACAACAATGGTTGGATTAGTACTACTAATTCACAACCTTACAATAAAAAAAACTGCAAATTACGAGTGTTACAATGATAGAATGAATGCAAATGTGTGAAGGATGAACCTTCCAAGTTTTAAACCTCTCAAATACTGAAATTGAAGCCAAAAATTGAACTTATTGAAGTCTGATAACAAAAACCAGCATACTGAAAATGTCAACCAGCAAACAGAAAACCACAAATGCTCACAACTTCATCAATATACCTCCAAACGTGATGAATCGAAGTGCAAAGGCTCTTTGGAGGATAGGCGTCCAAGTTGCAATGTTCAAACAACTTCAAACCACCAATTATTTGGCACGAACTCCAATGCCCAACAAGAATGGTACGGCCTACTGGAGGTGCGATTTTGCAATATAAAAATAATGACTTCGAATTAAATTCTAATCTCTTGTGGAAAGGGACACCTTGTGCCAAGAATCACTTTGCCAAAATACCCAGAACAATATTTTAATTATTCAAAAAACTGCTCATAAAAAACACTTTCAGTTGTAGTAATATCAGCAACACCAAAACTGAAAAACATCACCAAAATTCACCAATTTGAAACTCAATCTGCTTGTCTGAATGAGAAGCAGCCATGAAGCCAACTAGGTGTTATCTTTCAAACACGAAATTGGTTAATTGCTAGGAGGTAAGCATTCCTCGAAGCTGAATTTACAATGTCATTTTGACAGCATAACTTTAGCATAAACAGTGGATGATAAAAGCTGGAGTAAAACTTCTCTTTTATAGAAAAAGAGGTGACTCTTGAAATTCCAAGAGTGGGACGCCAAAAGCCCCATTTGAAATATTTTCAAATTCAAAAATTATTAAATTCTCCTCAAAGTGGCGTCCATCTCTTCAAGGCATAAAAACTTTATTAAATATTTAATTTCTCCTTAATGAAGGCGCCCCCCTTCATGGCCACCTTTAAACACAACTTAAAGTTAATGAACTAGGCCAAGGGGTCAATTTGAAATTAAAACATTAATGCCTTGAAATATATTATTTAACCAAAAGAATGCTTTTGAAGCCAAAAATCAAACCCAAGCAACTGCTCCAACTGAAAATGACTTATTGAAGTGCTGACAACTGATCACTGCCAAAAATAGAATTTACTAAATGTAGTAAATTCCGAGAAATGCCAAAAACCACCAAGTGAAGGAAACCTTAATTTCACTTCTGATCAGCCTACGGATTTCTAGAAATACTAACTAGGCTATTAGTCATAGAAGAGCGTATGGCCAAAATGGGGACATTACAAATAACTAGGATGGTAGGGTCTTCTGAGAAGGAGTTAGAGTCCAATTTGAGAGTTGTTGGAGGTCTTTTGTTGAAGGCCTGAAGTGCTGCAAACACAGTCAAGTTCATCCTCTATGGAAAGGCATAAACCAGGCATGCTGTTTCTTCGTTTATGTTGTAGAACGTATTTTCTAAATATAAAGCTGAAAGTGAAATTACTGAATGTGCTAAGATAGGGAATTGCATTTAGATCAATACTTTAGTAATATGAACATAGTAGTAGTTCTATGTTGCACCAAGTAATTATTATACTTTAAAGAATGGCATGACATGTTTTCTGAAGTGTACATCTGTTTGCATTATGTATGTGAATTACACTAAGGTTAGTGATGCATTAATGTGTGAATTGCATTATTTGTATGAACTCCATGTAAGGAGTATATGTTTTAAATAGTTACTAAATACTAGGACGGAATTGAGGGCGTTAAATTAAGTATTGGTCACAACAAGTTATTAGATTAACTTAGTTAAGCTAATGAAACTCCTAGGATGAAGATATCCCGTATAGGAGGGAAAATTGTGAATACTTGTTATACTGTCCTCATTTCTAGTAGTTAGTTTGATGTAGGATGTCTAGGGTACGTACTATCCCAGAAAGACTAACCTACTCGTAGTGTAAGATAGCCTTAATGCAAATTGGCCCTGAGTAGTGTTTATGATAGATGACCTTCATTCGAAGTACTGAATGATAATACTTTGGCCAAAGTAGTGAAATGTACAACTTCCACTTAGATGTGAGTTAGTTGAGACTACATTGTCAGTTCATTGTGATCCTTGTACTAGTTCGAGATTGTGAAATAGCAAGGTTCTAGTTGTGTAGGACACAACACTATGCTTAGTTGGTAATCGTTAAAGGATACCCTACCAATCTCTTCTTCAAAGGGAGGGCCATCTATCTAACGATAGGTGTGCGGCAGACCGCATTATAAGTTCGTGGTTGGCGGAAAAGCACCCGAGTGATGTTTCTCCTTCACAGCAAGCGGCCAATGTACCAAGATTTGAAAGGACGAATTCCTGGACGTTCTTACTACTATTTGTTCTAAAGCTCATTGGAGCTATGTTAGTAAGGTATGTATTCTTGTTTCATGTACTTGTGAAGTTATCATAGTAAAATGGAATCTTTATTGTAAATTAATATGGCAACTTGTTCATGTTTATCAATAAAGAAATGGAAATTTTTTATTGCAATGACATGTTAACACATTTACTTGTAGGATGTAAATTATGGAAATTTTACTTTACCGAAGGGTCGGGTCGTCACAGGGGTTGTCAGCTCTCTCTCCTAGGTGGCTTCAACATGTTGTCAACCACGGTTTAGACTCCACTAGCTGTGTGATTCAGATCCTCTTAAATGTTAACAATCATTCTTTTGGCATTATAAATACTTATGCTTCCAATGATGTTGAGAGATCTTTTTTGTGGCGATGAATTTATGATTCATTGCCTTCCACCACTTGGGTTATGTGCAAGGAATTTAATATGGTGGAGATGGTGTATGATAAAGATGGGACCCTACCCTTATGTTGGATAGCTGGAAAACGAGAGGCAAGGTATTACATACATAATAAATTGGGTCTTTTTGATCCCAATTTGGGCCATTGCCATAATCATTCCCATTGGTATACATGGAATAATTTTTGGGCTGGTTCTAATAGTCTTTAAATGCTTGGATTGTGATGATTTTTGCACAATTATTTTTTTCCTTTGTCAGTTGTTTCTCACTCTTACTGGAGCCTTTGTCGGATGTCACTTTGTTAGACCACTCTCCCATCAAGTTCAAAATTCAATGGCAAGTGGGAATAACTCAAGGTTGTAAAACTTTTTTTTTTTTCAAATACTTCTCTACTGAGTCATCAGTCTTGATTGGCCCATATCAAGAAGGTGCGGAACTTAGAAAACTGACCCACACAACAAACTAGCTAGATTGCTTGGTGGAATAGAGCCATTAGGTGTACTTCTTGCTTCCTTTGCATCTATGGGTGCCAGTTGGCAATCTTTCGGCCTCGTGCAATGAGGCCACAACCTTGGAGCTTCATCAGGCTACTACAACTCTTGAAGTTGACCTCTTCTTCCCTGCTTTGTAGGTCAGGGTAGGTGAGCTTCGTCATCACAACAAATTGCTAACAATGATTTAGCCAAAGATGCTGAAATCAAAGCCATACTGCATTGTCTTAAGGTTGGGAATAGAGCTTCGAAGGAATTCATCCAAGCTCTCAGAGCTTGCCAAACTTCACATGGCATCAAGTAGATCAAAGATGGTAAAAATGTTCTCAAATAACTTTTGGATATTCTCAAGGCTTTTGTTAAGCATTTTGAGCAAGTTTTCACCACTCAGGAAAACTCTCTTGAATGTGACTAGGCCCTTCAAGAGTCCCTCTAGGTTGTTCCCTATTGGCTTTCCTCCACTCAACAAGCCTCTTTTGATCAATTACTCTCCATTTTTTACCTCAAGGAGGTTGTTTATACGATGGTCAATGATAAGGTCCTTGGTTGTGATTGCTTCCCTCATTAATTTTATAAGACCCTTTGGGATTGTGTTGGTGAGGACCTACACAAAGTCTACCTCGAAGCCTTCCACTCCAAATTGTTAGGAAAAGTAATCAACAAAGGAAATATTAAATTCATACCCAAGTCTGGAGACTTGAAGGATAGTTGTAATTGGAGGCCTATCACATTTCTCAATGTCTCTCATAAGATAATTACTAAAGCTTTGGCTTTGAAAGTGCACCATCTCCTTCAAATTGTGAATCCTGAGAAAAATAGTTTCATTAAATCTAGATATATTTTAGATAATATAATTGCAGTTTGGGAAGGTATAGAATGGGCTATGCGCTCTCATCAAAAGGTTTTGTTTCTCAAAATTGATTTGCTAAGGCCTATGACCGTGTTGAATGGCCATTTATCTTGGCCATGCTTCAAGCTCTAGGAGTTGGGCCTTGCTTCATCAAGCAGTTACCATGCTCTTTACAGATGCCTCGACTTGCATTACTATTAATGGTCAACAATCTAGCGCCTTTGGGATTTTTAGGTCCATTTGCCAAGGTTGTCCCTTGGCTCCACCTCTCTATGTGCTTGTTGTTGAAGGATTTGGTTACCTTCTTTGTGATGATCCTCAAAGAAATGCCTTTGTTCTCAACTCAGATTTATAGAAAGTTGTCACTTCAATGGAAAAACTTGAGAAAGTAATCTATTTCAAGATTTATATATATATTCTATTTATATTCTGCAAAATGTAATTGATGCAAATGATTGATAGAAACTCAGAGAAACATAATCAGATGCAGATAGTCAATATAGGAGATATTTAAGAGTCCGTGATTGCCACTATAAATTGACCAGCAGTTGTTGTTCAATATAAACCCATACTGATATGGAAACCGATTATGTTTGAGATGTAATTGCTTTATATGATGATCATTATAAATTCAGATCTGAGTTGGAGGTCGATTATGACTGGTTTCCTTCACACGTCTTCAACTTCAGGAACGATGAGATGACTAAAACATTCTGAGTCTTTTCTTCCATTGTTGTTCTCTTCTAGATTTTTGTATATCTTCCTGACCTTCGCTGCTCTTCCAATTATACGTTTCTCTTCAGTCGTGTCTGATCATAAACTCCAGACGTGTCTCTTCATGGGCTCTTTAGATGTGTCTACTCCTTGGACTTCAGACGTGCCTTCTCCATCGCCTCTTTTAAATCGACTTAATCTGATCTGTATCAAGCAGTGATTAGTAGTAACAAGTCGATTATATATTGGCAATTATTATATTATATATATATATATAGATATGTATATAGACATATATATACATATATATATATATATTTATATGCTCTTGGTGAATTATTATTTGCTAAATTATAGAAGGTATTAAATCTAAAATTAGCGTATACTTATCTGGTTTTGATGGGGACATCACATTCTTTCTCATTCTATGTCTCAAGGGTTGGGTAAAGGGATAGCTTCACCTAATTCCTCAAATCAGCTTGTTAATAGCCACTTTGTGAATGATTCTTTTTTCACTCTTAGAAGAGAAGCAAAATATCAAATAGGCCTTTAAGTTCTTGGATGATTTTTGCAAAGCTTTTGGATCAACTATTCAATGGCATAAGACATAGTATTATAGGAAATCCTTCCTGTGTCATACAGGCACAACTCCTATAGTTGGAAATGGATTGGTCATAGAGGATTTTTCAAATTTATGGGCATCCCCTTTGCCTTCTAAGCTTTGTAGGTATCCATATGGGAAGCTGTTCTCACTGGAATAGAAAAGAAGTTGGCCTATTGGATCATGAAACCCCTTTCCTTGATCGCGAAATTTTAGGTTTGTTCCAAGATCCTTGCAACCACTCATATTTATTATTCTTCATTATATGAAGTTTCACAAGATTTTGTGTGATTTTATTTGGGCTCCTTTAGAAACTCATAGGGAATTTCCTAGGGTGGCTTGGGAGTTTTGTTGCCTCCCCCAAGATTCTGGGGGTTTGTGGCTTTTATCCAACGAGTGTTTGGGTTTGGTGCTTTGCACTAAGTGGATCATCCTGTATGCATTGAAATCAGAAAATAAGAAATTAAAATAAAATGAAAACATAAATAAAGAAATCAAATTTTAAATCTCTACTTTACTGATCCCACTGCAAACCTCAAAAAGAAATGATGTGATGTTGTTTCGTCTTTGGATGTGGATGCTAAATCTTAGCAGCATAACAACATGATTGATGATTGATTTGATTGATAATAGATTTTGACAGAGTTGATTAGCATAAGATGTGAGATCCCCTAATGATGAAGAAATGATCTTATTTATAGACTTTCCAAGGAAAAATCAAATAAGAGATGAGGATGAGGATGAAGACTTGAGATAACTAAAAAATCAGTAGAGTCAACTCAACTACAAAATATAAATTTCTATTTTGAGGATTGAATAGATAATTATAAATTAATTGATTTGATTAATAGATAATAGTGCACATAAAGTTTCCATTTTGAAGATTGAGTTGACTGGTGGAAGAAGATGAAGTTTCCAAAATGAAGGAAAGTTAATGATTTAGGAAAGATTTAGATTCCAAAATTGAGATAGAGTTGACTGAAGAGAAAAAAGATGGAAAGATTGAAGAAAGTAAGTGTAATAAATAAATAAAATTTATTTATTTGCACCTACATGGATAATTAATTAAATAAATAAATAAATTTATTTAATTATAGAAGAATTTAGTAATTAGTTAATTAAATAAATAAACATATTTATTTAATTATGAAGAATATTGGAGATTAAATAATTAAAGATAATTATTTAAAAAGTGGTCAATCAATTAAACAATTAAAATTGTTCAATTAACCTTAATAGTTAGAATGAGATTAAATAATTAAAGATAATTATTTAATTAAATGGACAAGAAGAAATATGAACGCAGAAGAATGAGGTTAATCTAAATATTATTTAATTAGGACAATTTTTAGTGTCTACACATCCATACCCTTCAGGGCGATGAAGCTTGGAAAATATTGTGCGACATTGCATCATCTTTGGTCATCCTACTAGATGACCTACTTGGAAGGTGATTTGGTTTCGAACCCTTCTCACCATGAAGAATTCATTGCAGATCCAAGGGAATTTTGCAATAAAAAGTATTTGGAGAGCTTGGGAAGCCATGAAGCCTTGGCTTCTCTAGAATGGTTCTAGATTCCCTAATGGACTTTCCATCAACCAATAGAATATTTGGTGGTCCCCCATTTTGCAAGCTCACGATTGCTCATTGGCAAGGCTACCTTGGGTTCACGCCTTGAAATTTCACAAGGAGTTAGAACTCTGCAAGACCTTTTCTCCAGAGCTTCCATTAGTCTTCTATCAAGGAAGGAAGCTAAAGCCAAGTTTCACTTTTCTAATAAAAATTGTGAATCTTTTGATACAGTCATGGGGGCAGTTTCGGCTGATATGATTCACAAAATTGGTATTAATTATTCTATGCCTTGGTGGAAATATTGGAAGTGGTGTCCAAACATTGCTTTTCGGAATTACAAACCACAACAAGGATATCTTTGGCTCTTTCTCCACTTGCCCACAGTTCCCACTTTGAACCAATGGTGGCATTTGCAATCACCAATCTCTGTTTGGCAATGCAAATTGGCTCATTTTGCTTTGTGTATTCTTTTCCAAGGTCTTCTCATTGGCTCTAGGTTGTCCCATTTGGGAGTTATCAACCCTTGTTTCCCATTTTGCGGGTAGTCGGAGTCTTTCACACACCCATTTTAGTTTAGTCCTAGAGCCCAAAATGTTTGGATTTGGATTCATACCAAAACCTTTTACATGGCACATGGTTCTTTTAGGGGATTGACCTCACATCCCTCACAATTCAACCAGATTTGGCATACTTTTAGGGTGGAGATTCTCTTCAGCGTATGGAAAGAAATTTGGCTATTTTTGCCAATTGTTCAGTTGATCGACATGTTTTTCTTTATACTAAAGCTCTGATATGTTCCAATGTTTTATTGCAAATTCAAGTGCAAGCAAACAAAGTTGCACTTGAGGTGGCCCACCTATAGGTGCTCCTTGACCACTGGGCAATGCCCCTTGTGTGGTGGCCAGAGTTCTTCCATCTCCCTCTTCCTCCAAGGCCACTCACATTCTTGTGAGCGTTGTTGTGGACAGAGTCCTTTTACTCAAGGTACCCAAAAGACTTGCACCCAAGCTTCTCCCCTAGCTGCAAGAAGGGATCGTGGACAATGGGGTTGGTTGTGGCCTACTCTTTGGGGCTCCGCTGGCTTGCCTCCTACACGAGGAACCTCTAGGTGGCCTATTGGTGGTGCTTCCAGCTAGTTTAAATAATTAAATCCAACAAGTTCCCTCGACTGGCTCTTACTATTTCACCAAGCCATGCTACAAAAGAAGAAAAAGGGAAAGATAAAGATGCTGATGGGTGGGACCCTCCCATGGACACCTTGGATGATGTATGGGGAAAACTAGGTGACTAAGATCCTCCTCCTCCCTTTTTTGCTACTACTTTAGCAACCTAGTGGCCTTGTATTTGTTTCTATGTTATTATGCTTCGAGATTTAGCCCCATGTGGACTTTGGGGGTGTGACTTTCCACCCACCTTTTTTTTGTGAATATGTGTAATGTTATTCTATAAATGATAATCTAGACACTTATAGTTATTCTTTAAAAAAAAACACTTTTATTTATTTATTAAAATAATAATATTTAAGTTGCCCCAAAAATAAAAGTGACTAGGGCAAACTTAAAAATATATTATTAATTATTTTAATATGAAAAAATGTGACATGACAACTGCCTACAGAATTTTTTGGTGATTGTAGTTCATTTTGAGACTATTCTTTTAGAGCTACCTTCCAATGGAATGCACACAATTTCCAAATCTTTGTTCAAGAATTGAGGTTTAGAATTGCAATTTGTTAAAAAAAGTATATGATTCCAATACATTCTGCTTCAAGCTCATATCTAATGAAAGATTGTCCATACATGACATTGGCTATTAGAATAAAGGTTCCTTTTAACTCTTGATCCAAGGCTCCAAAATATGGAATGTCACAAGCTTCCTCCTCTAAACCCATACTTTCAAACAACTTGTCCCTTCTTGGTCATAAGTGTTGGACTCCCATTGGATAGGTGGGAGTTGACAATTCATCAAAAATGACATCATTACCAATGAAAACTTCACAATTGGTAATGTCATACAATCCTTATTCCTTCAGTAGTAGGCCATAATCTTTCATCATGTTTGAAATTGTTTCAATCACATTTCTTGGTTTCTTTTGTAGGTACATAAGAACTAAAATCTTTTGGTTGAACAACTACCAGATTGATACTATAGAGTTCATCATAAGGTGTTAATAGAAACTTTGTTTTGGATATAACAATTTATAACTATAGCCTACATCCTTATGTTATTAGACAAATGATTAGCTCTCAAAATGTATCTGGCAGATTCTACTTGAGATCTATTTTTTCTCTTAGCAATGGTGGTCTATAGAGAATATTAAATAGTATATTAATTTGTGTCATTAGAAGTGCAATAATTCTTGAATATTTTAGAGGTATGTTCACAATGGTTGCCAAAAACTAACTTCTTGAAGGATCTGCATAGTCATATTTCATCTATTGCCTTAAGATCTCTTTAGTAAAGTCATACAAAAGGTTATGAAGTATCCTGATCTCCCTCTTATTAAAAACTATAGTTTATGATTCGTGGGGCAACTCAACTTGAAAGATATTATATACAAGTACAATTTAGTGTGTGGCCAAACTAGTGGAATCAACTTATGCTTCCCTTTCTTTTGTGGGCTTAAGGGATGGTAGTCCCTTATGGGGTTTAACTACCAAAATTTGATGTTGTGCCACCTTTTTAGACTTTATTAACTAGGAATAGATGAACCATATCAACTTCATCTGTGATTATTTATTTTCTATTCTACACTTCTTGTATAAGAATTTGTAAGCTCCCCTAGGCAAAGAAAATGATGATTCACATTTTTTATTTTTAATGATGATTCACATTTTTTCTTTTCTATAGTTCCACGGAGTTTCAAGCTGGGGGGAGGGGGGGACACAAGGATGGGTTTTGGGGATGTGGGGACTAAGCTCCAAAATTTGGGAATGGTGGAGGCGAGACACATATAACATACAACTTGAAAATCAGTTTAATGTATAAAAAATTCCATCAATAGATCATGCCCAAAAACTCGAAACTAGAAAAGCTAGTTTTATGAGCTAATTGGAATTATGTTAGTATATTTAACATGTGTGCTGAAACCTTGTAAGGGTTTTTTTTGCTGTCATGATGGCTAGGGTAGCTCTGTCCATCTAGGTGGAAACTTTTTGCTACATCTCATTAATATTTAAAACAAAGAAGTAAATGGAATTCTTTGTCTCTCATTGATGTTGTAAAGAAGAAACAACTATTTGGAAGGAAAGGAATGTATATCACATTAACATTTTTCTCTTGAGTTCTTTCTTCACAATGAAGATATTTAGATTAGAGACATTCCCATTCATAGGGCTAGTGATTGCTTTTGGTGTGACCATGAATAAAAATGAGAGCTCTTCATATTGGTATTCGAGTTAATTTTAAGAGAGTTGATCATCCTTGTATCTTGGCTAATTTTGAGAGAGTTTATCATCCTTGTCCTTGCTAATTCTAGCTCCACTAGTAGAAAACAAACTAATGATTGTGGGAAGCAGTCTCTTGACTCAGTGCCATGCACCCTCATTTGGATAATGGTTTGATTTCTAGTTAGAAATGTATAGCATTGTAAAGGATATTGAGTATTCAAATCTTAAGGCACATTACAATATGCTCTATTGACACAACACTAGAGTCACCCCAATATGAGATTAAAGCCTAGGAAAATGAGATTTGGAAATATTTACACACTATATTGATGAAATAGAGGCGTATGCAATTCTGTTGATAGTTTAAATTTTTTTATATGTAAAAAAAAACAAAAGTGCTTTTAGGGTGGGGGGACTTCTTTCCATCCTTGGGATGGTTGAAGGATTCCTACACATCCTCTGGCTGCCCCCTATAGGGAGGACCTCTTGATAATTTCCCTGTTGCAAGTGTCTTAGGGACATTCCCATCTTGTAAACATCATGGTTCTAGGATGTTCCCTCCTATAGGTGGTGTTGGGGGTGGTGAGGGGATGTCTTTTCCTTGTCCCTACATCTCGGGGACATTCCTGTTTTGGAAATATAATGTTTGTTGGGGTGATCCATCCTTGTGAAACATGCATTTTTCTTTTCTTCTTAGATATTTTCCACGTATTTTCTTGTATTAACACAATTGTTAGTGGCAATATAATTTTCTATGTCTGGTTCAATTTATATTTTGTGTAGTTGAATTATTGTTTGCATTTTCCTTTTGGGGGGATTGGTTACATGTGTAATTGTGATAGTAGTTTTCTTAGGAGGAACAATTATTGGTTGAATAAAGGATGGGATGTCTTATTTATTTAATTAACACTAGTAAGGGTAAGAAGGATTAGTTCTTTATTGGTCTAACTCTTAGAGTTCTCCATTTTTTGTATTGGATGACCTTCCTCTTAGCATGGTAGATGACCTCCTCCGAGTGTAATAGATGGATGAACTCCTTTGAAGTTCTCCCTTTGTTCCCATCCAGATAGAATATCCTAGAGATACCCTCATTACATGTATGAAATGTCCATAAGACACTCTCCATCTTATTCTATTGCCATACAACATTTTCCTAGCCTTTCCCTTGTGGGCTAGTTGGGTAAATTCCCTACAAGTCCCCTCTTCCACCTAACGGCCCTGTGAGCTAGAAAACTACCTTGATCCCTGACCTTACCAATAAAATTATCACGATGCTTGCAAAATGTACTCCCTAGGTTCCTTTTTTGAGGGCTGATAGAACTACCTCAATTCCTCCTCCACCGATGTTGTGATCCTTAAGTTCCTTCACCATAAACCAATTTCTATTAAGCCCCTTAGCACCATTGTAATAATCACACTTAATTTTTTTTTGAAAATTTTGTTAGCTCAAAACAAAATGAAATGCCAAGCACTTCCTTTCCACTTTCTGATCACCAAGCAGTGTGGGTGAGGTGAGAGCATACAGTGTACGGGATTACAAATTCTTTTGAACATAAGAAGCTTAAAGTAGTATCCACTTATACAGTGGGGTTAACCAACACTACCACTTTTCAGTGGGAAAGCTTATACAATTGTGAAAATGCAAGCAATCTCTTTCACTTTTCAGTGGTGAGCGAATACAAAGGGAAAGAACAACTCTCCCACTTTTCAGTGGTGAGTGAATACAATAAACTAGAGCAACTCTTTCGCTTTTCAATGGTGGGTGAGAACCAATAAGCCACTTATTCAATGAGGTGAATAACAACAAAATACCAAGAGCAAATCACTCGTGGTACTACCACTCAGTGTTACAATAGTAGCTCATTTGAAAACTTCTAAATTCAAGATATGCATCTGATGCTACAAGTGTGATCATGAAAGAAATTGATAGAACATCTGCACATGTATCACAAGATCAAATAACTAACTATCCATCATGGAATTAACAAATATACCTCAAATATTGGCAAATAGATGGCTGGTGTAGGTCTGAAAGAGGTCTGAAACCTTGCTGTTACAATCTGGATAGTGAGATATAAACTCAAAAAACTTCACCAAATCAACATGCACCCACAACAAATACAAGCTCAAAGATTGGAAAATAGATGGCTGGTGCAGGTCTGAAACCTTGCGGTTACAGTTTGGACAGCGAGATATAAAATCAGAAAACTTCACCAAATCACTCCCACATGCACCCAAAATCTTTGCAAACATTTACCAAAACATAAATCCCAAAATCTGCAATCAAAATACTTTGAATTATCTTCTTTTTGAAACCTTGGAACTCGAACTCCGTTGAAGCACAATGTGATTCCTAAATAGAACCACTCCACTAGCTAGGGATTATCTTTCAAATCTGAAACTAAGAGTCAAATTAGGATTTTCGTCTTAAAACGATTTTTGGAAGAACTTGCAGGTTCAATTTGACAACATAACAATATATGTAATCTTCAGCATATCCAAATGAGTCCCCATCACCTCCTTTTATAGCTTTTTTCATTGCTTTTTCGAAAAATGTTTTTTTGCTTTTTCACTGCTTTTTCGAAAAGCATTTTTTGCTTTTTCGGTGCTTTTATGAAAAAAACACTTTTTTTGCTTTTTCCAAAAAAACATTTTTTGTTTAAATTAAATAATTCATTATGTGCAAACATTTAATCACCTTTCCAATGAGCTATTACACTAAGTTGTCCTTTAATTATTTCTCAACTTTAGACAACATTAGTGAAATATTAATTAAATAACTTAATAACTCACCCAAGTTGCGGAAAGTATTGCAATGTCATCGGAATCCAATTCTAACCACACCATGATGAAACTAAAGCAATAGGAACATGATTGAAATCAACTTGGCGACTTTCTAAAAATAGCATGCTACTCCAAGAAGTTTGGAGAGCACCCAAAAAGTCTGAAATCAATTATGAAAACATCAAAGGGCTCCAACTAACCAACTGAACTCAAACCTAGGAACAGTTGCTATGCAAGACTGATCAAATGCTTCTTCAAGAATGTTGGAGTTCTCCCTAACTAACTAGTTAGCCTTCGAAAGACTTGGAAACTAGCTAAATGTGCATGAATTGGCTATGCCAAAAGGGGATATGTTAAATTATATCAAATCTGAGACTCACAGGATTCTAGAACTGTGAAAAAACTAAGGTCAGAAGCTTTATTTTGAACTTCAGAAGCAAATTCGATATAATTTAACATGGTATCAGAGCCACGTTGAGTAAATACAAAACAAATCTGAATTCCAATCTGCTCAAGAAAAAAAAAAAATTCGCATTCTTCAGAATCGAAATTTCTTCCCAATGTCAAGTGTGATCAGATTTGAAGATCGCCTTGCAGGAGCAGACAATTTCACATCATGGAAATTTAGAATCATGTTGATCCTTAGAGAAAACAAGTTAGATTCATTTGTGAAAGAAAACCAGTTAGAGCCTAAGGATGATCTGGAGAAATCTCAATGGATTGAGAACAATGAGAAAACCATGAAAATCTATAGTAGATGCTGTGAGAGACCATATAGTACCTATTCTGTCTAAGCATGAGACTGCATACCTTATGTTTAAAGCTCTTGAAAGCACCTTTGAAATAAACAACACCAGTAGGACCCTTGCTCTAAAGAGACAAATTAATCATATTCAAATAAACAAGGGAGAATCTGTTAATTCATATTTCATGAGAATCACTGAATTAAGAGATCAACTGTCAACAATTGGTCATCAAATTGACAGTAAGGAGTTAACCCTAATAGCTCTAGATGGTCTACCAAACTCATGGGAGTCTTTTGTCCAAGGTATAAGTGCTAGATCTAAGCTCCCTAAATTTGATAGGCTGAGAATAGATTGCCTACAGGAAGAAACAAGACTAATGTCAAAAGGAAAACTTCAGAAACCTATAGATGAGGATATCCATGTACTAAACACAAATTCTCATAAGAAAGGCAAGAAGAAAGATTTCAAGAGAAAGAAGAATTCGTATGGAAAGGGATCTTCCAAGAAAAGGAAAGACATATCCCAAATACAATGTTTCAGATGTGATCAGTTCGGACACTTTGCTGTCAAGTGCCCTGATAGAACAAAACAACAGGCTTCCTTTGCTAAAGTGGAAAAGACAAATACAGAACATGATTCTGAGAAATTTGTTTTCTACTCAGCATTATCAAGTCAAGTATCAAACATAGTCAATAATTGGGTAATTGATAGCGGTTCTTCAAGGCACATCACAGGATTCCGAGAACACCTAGATACTATGATAGAAGAAACCACAGAAGAAGTAACTATTGGGGATGATTCTGCACATCCAGTTAAGGGGGTTGGAACTTGCACCATAAATCTGAATTCTGGCCTCTCTCTTCAACTCACTGGAGTATTACTTGTACCAGGAATAAAAAGGAACCTCATATCCATTTCTGCTCTTGAAGACAACGGATATAGGGTCACCTTTATGGATGGAAAAGTCCTAGTGTGGCCAAAGAACTCCACCATAAAGAAAGCTCAAACTATAGGGATAAGACAAGGATATCTCTACAAGCTGTGCACTAACATAAATCATGCCCTTATTCATGAGACCTCTGATTCAAATGAAATTTGGCATCGAAGACTAGGACATATTCATTTTCGTGCCCTACCTTCTGTAGAAAAATTAGTAACAGGATTACCCAAACTGAATCCTATTCATGAAGGAGCATGCAAAGGGTGTGCCCTAGGGAAGAATACAAAGGGGTCCTTCCAAAACAGTTTGAGTAAAACCAAAAACATTTTAGAACTGGTTCATTCTGACTTATGTGGACCTATGTCGGTACCTTCATTGGCAGGTTTTTTATATTATGTAATATTTGTAGATGACTTCTCTAGAAAAACTTGGATATATTTTCTTAAATGTAAAGAGTCTATAGAAGTCCTTAAAAGATTAAGGAATTCAAAGCTATTTCAGAAAAATTTTCAGGGAAGAGAATCAAAACTCTAAGAACAGATAATGGGAAGGAATACACTTCAGAAATCTTTAAGGAATTTTGTGTAAATGCTGGGATTAAGAGGGAGTTTACTGTAGCCTTCAATCCTCAACAAAATGGTGTTGCGGAGAGAAAGAACAGATCTATTGTAGAAGCTGCTAGAGCAATGTTGTTTGATCAAAATTTAGAAACTTCATTTTGGGCAGAAGCCTCTAGGACAGCTGTCTACATTCAAAATAGATGTCCCCATTCTCATCTAGACAACAAAACTCCTGAAGAAGCATTTACTGGTATAAAACCTAACATAAGTCACCTCAGGATCTTTGGTTGCCCTGTCTACATTCATGTACCGAAAGAAAGGAGATCTAAATTAGATCCTAATGGAAAGAAAGGGATATTCGTGGGCTATAGTGAAACCTCAAAAGCTTACAGAATTTACATCTCAGGTCAGAATCAAATTGAACTAAGTAGAGATGTCATTTTTGAGGAAGACATTGCTTTCAAAAGGGCCAAGAGTTCTAATGACATAGAAATTCAAGATTCTACTAAAGTTATGGAAGAGGATCTTGCTCCTGAGATTCAGAGGGAGCATTCTGAAGAAATCTTAAATAAAAACCAATCTATCCCAGAAGTGAATCCTTATGACAACAACAAGAAAAGACCACTTTGGGCTAGAAAGATGATTAAGGAAGCTGAGAATTGCATAGCACCCAAAGGAACTTTTAGAGAAAGTAAGATACCCAAAAGATTCTCAAGCTATGTTGCCTTAATGAATGAAATCATTAGTTCAGAACCAACCAGCATTATGGAAGCCTTAAAGTGTCAAGTATGGAAAAATGCCATGACAGAGGAGTATCAATCTATTTTAAAAAATGATGTATGGGATATTGTACCTAGACCTAAAGGTAAATCTATTGTCTCTTCCAAATGGCTCTTCAAAATCAAACATGCTGCTGATGGCAGTATCGAGAAACACAAAGCACGCTTTGTTGCTAGAGGTTTCTCTCAAAAGGAAGGTATTGATTACGAAGAAACTTTTGCACCTGTTGCCCGGTACACCTCTGTGAGAGCAGTAATAGCTATTGCTGCAGCTAAAGGCTGGAAGATCCATCAAATGGATGTGAAAACTGCCTTCCTGAATGGGTCCATTGAAGAAGAAGTCTTTTTAGAGCAACCTGAAGGCTTTGTGATACATAATGCAGACTCACATGTATGCAGATTGAAGAAAGCTCTATATGGACTTAAACAGGCTCCCAGAGCCTGGTATGAAAGAATTGACAAATATCTTCTAAGACTAGGATTTTCAAAGAATGATGCAGATCCAAATCTCTATTTTAAGGTAATTAAAGGTGATATGTTAATTCTAATTTTATATGTTGATGATCTTCTAATAACAGGAGAAGATCACCTTATTACTCAATGTAAGAAAGACCTGACTTCAGAATTTGATATGAAAGACTTGGGCATTTTACATTACTTCTTGGGGTTGGAAGTCTGGCAGAAATCTGATGGTATCATTTTAAATCAAGGAAAGTATACTGTTGATATTCTAAAGAGATTTGGGATGTTGGACTGTAGACCCATGTCTACACCTATGGAAACTAACCTACACAAGTTGAAAGAAGCAGCAGCAGAATCCAAGTATGCAGATCCAACTCTATATAGGCAAATGATTGGATCCTTGATGTATCTGGTCAACACCCGACCTGATATTTGCTATGCAGTAAATGTTCTCAGTCAATTCATGTGTGAACCTAAGGAAATTCACTTAATGGCTGTGAAACATATTTTGAGATATCTTCAAGGCACTATTGGATATGGTCTTCTTTACAAGAAGAATAAACTAGATCTACATGGGTACTCTGATTCAGATTGGGCTGGAAATGTAACTGATCGAAAAAGCACATCAGGATGTTGCTTCAGTTTAGGATCAGCTATGATCTCCTGGATTTGCAGAAAACAATCTTCAGTTGCACAGAGTTCAACAGAAGCCGAATACATTGCAGCCTCAATGGGATCAAGAGAAGCAGTTTGGCTTCGTAAATTGATTGTGGGAATTTTTGGTGAGCCCTTGAATCCTACAATTATTCATTGTGATAATCAGAGTTGTATCAAACTCTCTGTAAATCCTGTCTTTCATGATAGATCTAAACACATTGAGATCCCCTATCATTATGTAAGAGATATGGTGGAAAGGAAAGTAATTCAGTTGAAGTATATTAGTACAAATGATCAAACTGCAGACATTCTCACCAAGCCTCTCTCCCGAATCAAGGTAGAGCACTTCAGGAAGAAACTTGGTATGGTTGAAATGTAATTTGTTAATTATGTTTGAAATTCAAATTGTTTATCAAATTGTACTAATATATATATATAAAAAGATGTTTGAATGTGTAAACTCTTTTGTCATGTGTGTGACTCCATGACTTTATGGGCCTACTCCCCCTGTGTACATTATTGAAAGGTGACGATCTTTTAATAATGAACACTTGTATGTGACATTGTAAAGTGACGACTCTACAATGATAATCTATCATGATAGGATATCATGTGACTTGATATCTATGGACATGTCATGATAGTATCTCTTGGACACCTTGGTTGATATCATGGGACTTGATATCATTTGTAGATCATTGTGATCCTTAAGAGATAATCATGGTGGATATTTATATCCATGGATATGCCATGAATTATGGTAGACATCATGTGACTTGATGTTAGTGCACATACCATAATGAAGATGTGTTGTGTCATGAGACTTGACAACTTTGATAAAACATATCTTTGATATCACGTGTAAAGGTGATATCTTCACTTATTTGAGTTGAAATATCTTCCCTAAGCTAAGAGGGAGTGTTGATGAATAGCTTAGGTCTGATATATATAACAATGATTGCTATTAGCGTCATCATTGTTTCTGTTCGATCTATCTCTCATAAATATTTCTGGAAATAAGTATCCGATTTCAATACATGTTGAACTATATACGCATTGATAAACCTCTGAAATCTTTATCGCCCTGTGTCTGGGCGCGTACTTGTTGACACTGGTTATCACGCGTGGTTCTGGAATCTGCATGCTGGAAGGAACACGTCCTTGAGCAGACGTGTCTCCAAGTGTGGAGACACGTCCTCTCAAGAGGCGTGTCCCTTTGGTTAGGAAACCCTGCGCTCAAAGGAACACGTCCCTTGAGTGGACGTCTCCAAATATGGAGACACGTCCTCTCAAGAGACGTGTCTCTTGAACACGGGTCTCTCCATTATTTATAAAATAAGAAACCTTTCTCTATATGCAGTCATCGAAATCAATAAATGATCTGCACCCTGCTCACTCAATCCTCAGAGAAATATTCAGAAATCGAATTTGCTTCTGAAGTTCAAAATAAAGCTTCTGACCTTAGTTTTTTCACAGTTCTAGAATCCTGTGAGTCTCAGATTTGATATAATTTAACAGGATATTACAACCATCATCCTTTGTGTCCACCTTAGACCTCCAATTTCTCCAAGGCTCATTCTCCAAGAATGGAAGTATTGGGTTCTTTCCTTAAGGAACCTTGTTGTTTCACACCTTTTGTGGTTGGGGTACTACCTCCCTTTGCTGGAATGCTACCCCTCAAACAGCCTTGGCAAAATTGTGGACTTCACCTTCTCCTCACATGGGCACCAAGATCTGCCCGACATCCCATGGATCACCCCTTCTTCAATGACAACTCCACTCTTCTCTCCATCCCTTGATTCATCCAACTACTCTACTTCACTATAAGAAGCCTTTTCCAACATTTTGGTTTTCACCCTGTCAACCCCTCTATGTTTGTGGAGGGAAGGAATTGATTTTTTTCACCGCTAAAATCATCTATACCTAGCTTCCCCATACGAGAATCCATAATCTTCTCCAACCAATCAAGCTTCTCAATTAAACAAGAGAATGTTGCCACATCTCCTTCCAATTTAAGGAATCTATTTCCCTTGAGTTAAGGCATCCATTCTTCTTTGTTGTCCATGCTTTTCACTTCTCTTATCCACTTCTTAGTGGAGATCTCTTGCAACAATAGAATCAATTCAACTTTCCCTCTTGCACAATCTACTTTAGTAATGGGCACCAAACTGCACAATTGGTCACATGTAATGTCCCCTTTTTAGCCCTAAGTTTTTCAGTGACTGTTAGCCTATTTTCGGAGTCCTAAAGGCTATTCGGAGGCATTTCAGGGGATTCCAAGATTCTTGGATGTTTCTTGCCAGCACTTTCAGGGTGCATTTGCAAAGGGTTGCTAGAGTGTTTTCTAGTTTTTTCTAGGTTTTCTGAGATCCTTGGTGGGCAGCAACTGCTATTTTGAATAATTTACTATTTTTAGTAAGTGCTCTTTTTGGTAGTGGTCCTGGCAGCAGTTTAGTGTTGGGTTTTTCAGTTTTGGCAGTGGTGGCAGTTTCAGTTGTTGAGTTTTGTCATTTTTGGCATTTCAGTGCATCCACCATCCTTGGAGTTTGAAAAAGGAAAATATTGCAACTCAAGTTATAAAGTTATAAAGTTCAAAAGGCCCCCTTGCACCCCCATGCCTAGCATTGGTAACTTAAGTTGTTTTTAAAAGGTGTTCATTTGCTTTCTCAAGTTGGACGCCTAGATGAGAGGGAAAAAATAAATAAAATAAAATTAATATTCTTTTCTCAAGTTGGGCGTCCCAATTGGAGGGAAAAGCAATTCAAATTTCTGGGGCCCTAATTTCTATTTAAACCCCCTCTTGCTCTCATTTTCATTATGCAATTGGAGTGAGGATTGAATCCTTCAAGGGCTTTGGAGGCGAAAATCTTCAAAGTTGCATCTAGTTTAGGAGTTGAGAGATACTCCCTAGCTGGATATTGGAGTGGCTTCACAACAGGAGTCACCATTGGAGATATGGGTCAAGCTTTCAGTTTATTTCATCATGTTTTGCTTTGATGTTTTCTAGTGGTTGCAGTTTTGGTGTGTGATGATTTTGCAGCATTGTGGGAGCCTCTTTGGAGTGATTTTCAACCTTCTTGCTGTTGCTGGTCCATATTTTCCTACCCTAGCTGTACCACCTATTTGTTCACGCTGATTGGAGTGTTGGGGATCTTTTTTTGGGCGTCCCTTTGCACAAGATTGCGGATTTTTTTTTGGACTTTATGATTTTCTAGAGCTGGTCGCCCCTCTAGCTGGACTGTACCATTTGGGGCTGTTGATGCATTGTGTTGAGGTTGCTATTCATTCACGTTTGGCTGCAAAGTTTGTCTTCATTTTGACGTTTAGACTTCACTAGGCCTTGGTTGACAACTCTATGATGTTTGGAGGTGTTTTGGAGTGCTTGGAATGAAGTTGTGATGATCTTTGGCTTGCTGGTTGGAGGTGTTTCAGACCTGGAATTTCATTTCAGACCTGTAGCAGCAGCATATCAGACCTTCAACTAAACCACAAACTGTAACTTTCTGCTTTGTAAGTGATTTCAAGTGATTGATGCCCAAAGTTATCGATTCTAATTATGTCATTTTCAATTGGAAGAGCCTCCACGTTAAATGAAGTTTGATATTAACATTGTGTCATTGTACAAGTGATCCTGTTTCTTTGGAGGTTTGGGGGTTTACTTACATGGATCTTGACAGGTTCAACATCACACATGCAAGCAAATTTTCTCCTTTCTTCTCCTAGTCAGTAGTTTCCTGTCTCTATACTGAATTCAGATTTTACCAAATCCACAACATTGAGATCTCACCCGTTCTTAGCATCTGAAATAAAATAAGCAAATAATCTAGTTTTTATCCAAGTGATTTTCTATCCAAAGATGGTTTCTATCCATATGTATTTCAATAAGCAAATAATCACTACTGAAATAAAATATTTTTACATGGAATAAGGATCCATGAACTCTGAAATTTGATATCAACTATTAGGAATAAACCCTAAAAAGCCTTTCTAGCCTATGTGTTCATCAGATGCATAAGTTAAGGACTGGAGAAAATGTAATGTAGAGAAAGTAGGCAATAGGCACAACTGCAGATTAGACTACTCTGTATTTTTTCTTAATGAATGGAGGAATCACAGTATATGAATGATATATAAAAGACTTATGCATGTATTGTGACCATAAACAAGGCTGACAAAGACGACCAAGATTCTATCTCAACTCACTTGACAACTGAAGTTCCAGAAAAAATATTTTCAATCAGTGAATCAATTTGTTTCCAGAATCTCTGTTTCAATGTACCTTCAGATTTCTGAAATGTTAAAAAGTTCAAATTTGTCACCTAAATGGATAAACAAACAGATTTATTGCAATCTAGCTTCTATATTAGTAGATTATAGGATTGAAGACAAATTCCAGTTCCACTTTCTCCCAATCTTGCCCCTTGAAGTCTTTTAATCAGTTTTCTGTATCTGCTCTAATTTGCTCCTTTGTCTCCACATAAATTCCTATATGTATTTTACTTCAAAGATTGTAATCATCAACTGAGTTGAAAATGGTATATTTTAAGCCTAATGCAATTATAAATCACAGGAGGAAATCTTCGAAAAATTGTTATTACAAGGAATGGAAGGGCTCCTTAATGTTCACAATAGAGATATTTACGTCTATTTGACTATGGCCATCTTTTTTTATTAACTAGAATTTTCAGTATAGCTTAGGAGTTACATTATTATTTGATGAAGTGAATATATATAATTCTTAAGGACATTAGATGGTGGTTATAGTCCCATGAACATCTAGTAGCAGTATGGGTTGCTTCACTGGCAGAGTTGGAGGATGTGGCAATGTGAGTGAGGCCTGTAGAAGTGCAACTCTGAAATTTTTGTCATGTTATCTATTAAGATTCAATATTTTCAACCCTTCCCCTGAGATTTGTAGGTTAAAAAATGTTGCGCTCAATTTTGATGACTTTGCGGCATAAATGCAGGATGGTCAGTGGTTCTGCTGTCTCAAACTATAGTAGGAATTTCACGAGGCCAACTTTGGTCTTGCGAGCCTTGTTGATTGGGAAAATGATTCTTAACCTTGTATATGTGTATGGACAAATTAAGAACTTTTCCTGAACATTGGAGTTATGAGTTGCGATATGTACATGGTTTATATATATATATAAATTTGGCTTCCTCTGTTTTTTGACTAGTGTATTGCCTTACTTTTATTTATCATGTATCAGGATCAGGACCTTGTGATTGCAAATGTTGGAGATTCACGGGCTATTTTGGGAACATTGTCAGATGACAACAAATTGATGGCCGTTCAATTGACTGTTGATTTAAAGCCAAATGTACCTCGTAAGCTTTTGCATTCTACTATTTAGCCAAGTGATATTTAAAGTGTCTTGGCAGTTCGCACTAGCAAAGTAGGTTCAGATGCAGTGTTCGTTTTTCTACACCCCTTCTTTGCCATTAAGAATTCATTAAATTCTACCTATCCTTCTAAAGGTTTTGCTGTAAGAAACCATCAAGATCCAGATGATGAACTGAGAAGGAACTTATGCAGCTGTCAATGAATGTTCATTTCTTTCAAGAATGGAACATAGTTGCTTTCTCTCTGATGCATTTGAAGATGCAGAAGTCGAGTGATTGTTCTGTAAAGTTTTACCACGAATGCTTTCTATTTTATAGAAATGTTACCATATGCTTTTTGCATAGCTTGCTAAGATTATCTACTTCTCTTGCAGAGGAGGCAGAACGGATAAGGCGGTGCAGAGGTCGAGTATGCTCTTTAGAAGATGAACCTGAGGTATCTAGAGTCTGGTTACCAAATGCTGACCTCCCAGGTCTTCCTATGGCTCGAGCCTTTGGAGACTTTTGCCTTAAGGATTTTGGGGTTATTGCTGTTCCAGAAATCACATACAGGCATCTCACAAGCAGGGATCAATTTATTGTGCTTGCAACAGACGGGGTAAATTCCATAACTTTGCAAGTCCGGCTTCGTGGGTGAATGATTTCTTTTACTTTTTCACATTCGAAACTTATAATTTTCTTACTAAAGGCATTTATCTCCTCATTTGCTTAATATTTTCTCTAAAATTGGCCAAGGATGTGCCCAATGATGCAGGTTTGGGATGTTCTTACAAATCAAGAAGTTGTTCGCTTAGTGTCCCGTGCACCTAGTAGGGAAGTTGCTGCAAAAGTCGTTGTTCAGTCAGCAGTTCGTGCGTGGAGGCATAAATACCCAACCTCCAAGGTGGATGATTGTGCCACAGTATGTTTGTATGTTGATTCACAATCTGCTACGTCTCGGGTTAGGGAGGACAATCATGACCATTTGGAAAGTAAGGATGCAAATGTCAAACAAGAAGGAATGTTGCTATGCGGGCAATCTGATACCTCTCAAAATAATGTTGAGAGCAATAATACTGGCGGGGAAGAGAAAACTAAAAACCCATCAAAACAAGAGAGGCACGATAACAAAGAATCCCGTCGGAGCCTTGCTGAAAGCATTGATACGGACGAATGGTCTGCTCTTGACGGAATGAGTAGAGTGAACTCTCTTTTAAGCTTGCCCAGATTCATTAAGGGAGATAAAAAAAAAATATAAATAGTTAAAAACAAATCGCGGATATCAAACATCTGCTGCTATTAGGGCACGGTCCCATGGAGGGGGCTTCCTATAAATCCGGGGCAGAATCTGCTTAAATTTTAAGCAGAATATTTTGAAACTGGTGGTCCTATGAACTTCAAAATTTAAGCAGGTTGGTGGTAGAATGGTGGTGGGTGAATAAAAAATTAATAAATAATATCATTCCCTCCAAATTTGTTTGAAAATTGGTAGGAAAGTACTTTTAAGCAGGTGGGGCAATTTCTAGCCCCACCCCATTCTCACCAGCTGAAATTTTCAGCCACCTGCATATTTGGACTAAAAAAGATTCCATTTAATCTTGTAGCAATTTTTTTTTTTTCCCATGAGACCACCTGCTTCCGGGAAAATAGGAGCCCAAGCCTCCCCCATGGGACTGCTCAGTTAGCCTACCTAGTGCCAAATTCGTTGCATGGAGCGTTAAGACATTGTACATCAGTTTTTTGGGTAAACATTTCTTTGTATTTTACAGGAAAGGATGGGTAAGAGCACTGAAGGTGCTATTGATGGTGGATAGGAATAAATATTTAGACTTTCGGCCAACAATTAATTTGATTTGAAAATAAAAGAAATTATAGATTTGTCTGTTTTTTATTTGTTATATTTATTTATGAATATTAAATATTTATTTATTATTATATTTTATTAATTACAATTGCAATATCATTTATATGATATAAATAAGGTTAGTGAAAAATTGATGAAAACATTCCAACCACAATCATAATATTATTATAACAAAATGAAAATAAATAAATGTCACAATCATATTATTCTAATGGTGAAATTTGCATATCCATGTTATTTCTCATTTGATTTAGATCCATTTTGAAGAAAATGCCTTGATACATGGATATATTTGTGTAAAATTGGGCCCCTTGCCCTATGTCACCTATCTATCTATTATACACTTTCTTATATGCTTACTCTTCCCCATCCCTATATTTACACATCCCATTGCATTTGCCTTAGTTGCACATTTATTATACCTATACGCACATAAATTTTCATGTATTTTCTTTCCACATTGATTTGACCATTTCTTAAGTTTAAGTAATTTTTGTGGTAGTCAATGAAATTTGGTGAAGTGAATTCATTTTAAGTTCAACTCCCTAATTTCTTTGTGTAGAATTAAAAGAAGAAATACAATGTTTAACACATATATAAGTAGATTATTTTATCTTATCTAAATATATTTTGTTTGAATAGAATTATGTTTTTTTTTCTCGATGGCAATACTATTGCTTTTGTTTTTAAACAAGGTAAGCACAAAATATATAAATAAAATGTGAAAGACAACTTGAGAAATGAAAACTTGGACTAAAGTAGAATTTGGAAAATAACCTAGAAAACTATTACCATATGGATATTGACATACTTCTTAAAATTGGCATTGCACCTACGTCAATGACTAAATGTGTTGTGGTCTTTCATACATAGAAATAAATAGTTTGTACAATTGATAGAGACCAAAAGATGGAATCAATCATGTAGTGTACAAGGAACAAGAAATAATAACAAAATATGGGAAATGAAAGAACCATAGTATACAAACCTGCTAAATTGCTTATTACTTCTAGAATTTTTTTGTTGGCATGGTGCTCATTAAAAACTTGTAGTATTTGTGGGTTGAGGTACTTTGTGAGCCACAATGTTGAAAATTTGCAAGTACTCACTAAAACTCAATGAGTTTGTGTAGAAAAATCATTGATGTGTAGAATATATATATTTTTTTGAAAAATATGGAAAGAGTATAATTTTCACTCAAAAAACATTAATTTTCCTTTTAAAAAATTATGAAAATATCATGTGCCATAAAGATATGTGGTCTTAAAATCACTCGTTTGGACTTGGTGGTAGGGGTCCTATCCCTCAACCTCACCCTATACCATGACAAGGAATGAACTAGAGGCATCACCCGTTGAATCCAGTGATGGTGTTGCCTCTAGAGCATTGACTCCACAGGTGGTGTTTCTCCTAGACCCATGCAAGGGGCATTACCTCTTGACCTTGCAAGAGGCACTACCTTGAAATTCCCACTAGACCCATTTGATACATTTTGTCATTGTATTTTACAGAAAACTTATATTTCTTAAAGAATTTAAGTATTTTTTAAGTTGTCAATTTTTATCAAGATAATTTTTTTGTTTGTTTGTTGAGTTTGAGTCGAGTCGAAGTATGTGGCTATGAAGAAAACAATAGATTATTCAAAGTAACAATGATATATACACACCCACACACACACATATAGAAGTTGCCTATGAGATTTTTTTGAACATTAAAGGTTGAAGGCCACTATATTATATAACTAATGTAGGCGATTCTTTTATAAGAGAGAATATATATCCACCATGGTGCTTTAATCCAAGAGACTTTGGAGAGTTGTAGTTGTTTGGTTATTGAAGCTTGCATCCTTTTCTTTTCAACTAGGTTTTATGTAGCATTGAAGTTGTTTTTTGAACATTGAAGGTTGAAGTTCATTGTGTGTGCATTCCCTCTTATTAAAGAATTACCTACATTAATTATATAATATAACACAACCTTCAACCTTTAATATTCAAAAAGCATTTCTAATAGGTAACTTCAATATATATATATTTGAGTTAAAATGATCAACATAGATAAATCAAGTGTTGAGAAGTAGAAAACCTTTATGTGAGAAAGTCACCAAAACACTTGTAGTTGGGATAAATAGAATGAGGGTGATTATTAGGGATCTTGCCAAATGGTCATGCTCTTATTTGCTCTTTCAACTTCCAAGGATAGTCAAACAAGATGTAGATTCAGTTGGAGTGTGTGTGCTCTTAATCCTAATTGTATTTAGAATTGAAGAATAATTATGCTTATAAAAATGAATAGTTGTTGCTTGGGTCTATAGAAATGTTAAATATCTTGTGTATAGAGTAAAATAATAGAATATGGAGAATCCATGAATGCCAACAATAGACTATAGAAATCCTAAAGCAAGATGGACAAGGAGTTAAAAACTGGCCTTTTAAGAAGATAGAAAGCACAATGACAACTCTATAAGAATCTAAATACTCACAACAACATGAAGAATAATGATTTTTAAGAAAATGATAGAAATATGTTTAGATCACTTGTAAAAATGTGAAACAAAGTAAAAGAGCTAGAAATGAGAGGAGAGATAAAAATAAACAATAACAATATCACCTAGCTTAGGAAGCTTATGAAGAGACATTTTTCATGAATGACATGTAGAGAAGTTGTTTGTGTTCCTAGAGTTCTCTTTCCAAGAAATTTTCAATAGATGAGAATATATACTGTCATTAGAAACTTGCAAGCTTCAATAATGTCCACTAAAAACCATGAGCAAGAATAAGATTCAACTAACAAAAGCTCACATTGGTAAATATGATGTAGTAATACTATAGCTTTCTAATCACATAAGAATGTTGTAGGAAATATAAAAATCTAAAGAGAGTCTCACACTATAGAGATATAAAAAACATAGTAGTTTAATGCATGCAAGGAGCCAAGAAGAATCCTAATAGTAACTAAGGTTGCTATTTATATTCAAGAGGTCAAGGAATATTGGTTACAAACTCAACAAAAGTTGGTCAAATTGTTATTACAAAAAAACTAAGTCAAATTGTTACCATCCTAGCCATGTAATGAAAGTCCATGTGACTATACTATTACAGGACAAAAGCATGACTAGGTAGGCATTTGCAAAGTTATAATTTAGTCTTAAAGGAGGCACAACAAAAAACATTATAAATTAAGGTATAAAATAAAATAAACATGAAAAACATCAAAACACACAAAAAAAATATTTTTTGGCATTTCTATTAGGAAAAATATTGACGATGGGCCAAAATGAGTCTTAAAAGAATACTTTGGGAATGATCACTAAAACATGTACAATTTGTAATGTCAAAATTGTAGGGTATGAAATTTTAGACATTATAATGGGGTAGAATCCATAATTGTAGACTTGATCCTCACAAATTTAAAATATGGTTGACTCCCACATATACCTTCCCATGCAGGGCTAACTAATAAAAATTTGGATGATATGTTGATATGCCCTTGTATTTAAAGGTATTCAATGCATTTATTTTCACATATCATAACATGCCATCATCTCTAATCATTCTAAGTATTATCATTTGTATTTGAGGAAGGAATCACTTCAACTTGGTGCACTAAAAGAAATATAAATATGTGTAATCATTCTAGAAGCATATGTATGTATGAAGAGTGTTGTTTTTTATATTGTGCACACCTTTTTGTGCATTGACTTAGGAGAACATGTCTCCTTGTGAAATAGTGACAATCCTACCAAGGAATATTATTTAGACCACTAGCCCTTTGATTAGTAGAAGCAACAAAGAAGATGAAGATCAATCAAACACATTAGTGAGTTGAATTAGAAAATTGCATAGAGTCAAATCTAAATCAAAAGTATGAATCTATGATTGAAAACCCAACATAGACTATTATAAATGACCCTAGATAGAGCACATGATCAAGATAGAGGCTAACAAATTCATTTGGCATAAGGACCACATTTTTATTGTAGAGAAAAGCGAATTTTCTAGAATTGTCATCAATGACATGCATTCTTTGATCTTACAGTTAAGTACCACCTTGGACTTTATATTTACTTTCTTAAAATAGTTGTGAATTTCAAATTTACTAGTCTTAACTGTCATTACTTAATCTATGGTGATTGGTGCATAAGTGATTGCATTTATTTTATTAGTCTAGGTTAAATTATAGGAAGGTATATTGTATTTTATATTTTTGTTGAAATTATCTGATCTTACAAAGCCTAGTATTCCTCTAAATTTTCTCATCACAATAGTTTTTCTAGATTTTTTCTTTTCTAATTTTAAATGTATTCCTTTTTTTTATATATTTGTACTTCATCTATCTATCCTTCTTTTAGAGTTTTGTGTATTTTTATTTACACTTTTTATCTATCATGCACCTTGCCCACCCTTATCTTGGCTATATGGTTTGCATTTTGCATCTATTTTAATTTGATTCAAGATTTTCTTAAAAATATATTTTACATCATCAAATTCCTCCTTTTTAATGATGGATCATGGAGTGTGATTTAAAACGTCGATTTAAAAATAGATTAGATATTTTTATCCAATCATTTCAATTAATTAGGATTGATGTCACGATTTACAACTAACTGTACCTTATCTCCACATCATTTGATTATTTTTTATAGGGTTTTACATCTCTATTACATACTCTTGTAAAACCTACATCCTTGGAAATATCTTGGTTTCTACATTATGGGTTCTCATGGTCCCTTATTCTCAATTTCCATTCATGCTTCAATCACTAGTTTTTACATATTTATACACTTTGTGATATGTGATCCTTTTGTTTTTCATAAATTTGTGAAAGACGATCATATGAAGATCACATTGTTCATAGAATAAAATTGTATTATCACATATGCTCATTTTCTTCATTTAGGGATTTGAACATCACTTTCCTTTCTATGTTGGATGCTATTATTGGTGTAAGTAGGTGTTTTACCTATCTAGTTGTCTAATAGGTCCTATTTACATGTTAAGTCCACTTAGGTCCTAGTTGTTTTTTCTAGAAGTCTTAGTTGTCTATATAAGATCTTATCATATCTTATCTAGTTCTCTTTTATTTAATTCTTTTGTCCTAAGTCATTTAATATTGATGAAGTAGTTGTCTCATTGTACAAGATTAAGACACATGTCATGATCTTGTCTAATCCTATCTCACAATTTTCCTTTATAAGCAAGACATCATATGTACATCATATATTCAATCTAGTAATCTTGCATCCATAATCATAGCATGATATTTTTGTCATTCTCTCTTGTGAAATTTATTTTTGTTTTGCAGATGATCTTGGGGTGTTCGGAGTTCACCTTTAACTCCTACATGGTATCAGTGCTACAAAATTCTTCCCAAATATGAAGGACCTATTTTATCTTGAATATTTTTTTGGATGAGATTAGGGGTTTCAAGGACTTCACAGTTGAATCCAAGGCATCAAAGAAAGTTAGGTTTTCCTTTTTTTTAATCAAGTTTGATTATATTTTGTTAGATGTACAAGGGTTTCAAGTTGGGTGAAGGTTACCAGATCTTAGAGGTAGCTAAATTTTTGGAGCACCTTGGGCCAAATATGACCCTTCCATCACGTCTAGAAGGCCCAAAAACCTAAACATCAACTATCAATTCATTGAAAGTGAACATTTTATCCCAAGGGCATCATGCAATTTATTTGCACAAGTGACATTTTCATATAGTCGTATAGATCTCTACTTGGTCGTACAATACGACGTCGATGGTTCTTGGTTGTAGGTTTGGTACGTCTATTAATAATTAAATTAATGGTGTTTTATGTTTTTTACGATGTGGGTTGTTTGGCTTATTAAATTCTACGACTGGTCATATGGTTTAAAATCCCTGCGGTCAATGCCCAACGAAGGGGACTTAATGCCCCAAGCGATGTGGTTGGTCGCTCGTTTCTCCCTAAACTCTTCACCTCAACGACACTGCCGCTCTTGGTGGTGTATTAGTTTTTCAAATGTTGAAGCATGTGGTCATATGGGTGTCTAAGGGCTAAAAGTCTAAGGGCCCAATTTTTACCTCCTAATGCTTAAAATTAGCAATTTTTTAAAAAATGCCATAAATTTCTTGTTCGAAAATGTGCAGATAGTGTGTTGTCATTGATGTCAACCTCTGTTGGTGTTGTTGATACCATGTACACTTATGTTGAAGGAAAGTTCATGGTTGGATGTCAAAGTGATGTAATATTGTCTTCATGGTTTCACTAGTACACTATTGCACACACCATCATTCAAAGTTCATGGTTGGATGTCAAATGCCTTGGTTGATAAGGTTCAAATCTATATAAGGAACAAGATTGGCTTCACAAGAGCTCTGTCAAATGCTCTACATCCCTCAGCAAATGAAGGTACGATCTTACAGTTTGAAGAGTAGCTCTATACAATTGTAAGGTATACATATTCCAAGTATCCATGCATAAGTTCTATCGTAAAGTGTTTGTGTGTTGTTAGAGTATGCAATTGCTAAGTTCCAATTAATGGTTGTTAAGCAAGAACTGTATGTCTCTACACTTCATCGCATCACAGTTTTTTTCCTTGCAGTTTTTGAAGCTATGTTTATAAAGGTGGTATGTCTACTCAGTCCAAGTTTTAGATGTTTTGGTTCACCAAGGTAGTTCTGTAGATGACAATGTGTTTTCTATGTTTCAACAACTTGGTAGGTTGGTCTGTTAGTGTCTAAATAATATGTGTCAACAAGTAATTGATCAATTTTGTGTACAAAGGCTATATAATGCATGAAGAAATCTCATTGAGCTTTCTAATTGCTCTGCAAGATGGTATGTGATCTTTCCTTGGACAACACTATGTCTAAAATCATTGTTCTTGAGTATGAAATGTTTGTGCTAACATGAATTGATCTAGAATGACAAAAGGAGTGCAAAAAAGTGTTGTTACATGCCATATCAGTTTGTGGAAGTGGTTCACATAGTGTTTCTTGGTCTCTCTGATACCACCTTGGTCTGGAGTTAATGTTTGACAATTTTCTTTCTTGTCGGGTTGACTTGCCATGTTGTGTTTCTTGCGCCAAGTGTTTAGATGTGTGCGCTAATTTTGATCTGGTAAGAAAGTACAAGGATGCGATTACATTTTTTGTTGATAAAGATTATTGTTACATTGAAGCTGTGGAACCTAGGACATTCTGGATTCCTAAATTTCCTTATGAGGTCTCCACTATTGAAGTAAAAACATATAGAATTTTTTTGAATAATCCTAAGGATCCTATAGTAGAAAGGTTTGGTACCTATAGAGAAATTATGGATAAGGTAATTCAAAAGAAGGTGGAAGAGACACATGAGAAGAGGGTAGAAAAAATGTTTCAAAGAATATACATTCCTCGCCTAACCAAGAAATCCCCTCAAACCTTTTCCCAAGCTCCAGAGAACATTCCATCAGATCCTGAGGAAACCATTGCAAAGAAAGTGCCTAGAAGTTCAAGTAGATCAACCTCTGCTACTACTACTCCTCCACAACCCATTAAATCTACAGAAACTACTACTAGGAAAAGAGATGCATTTGAAACTAAAGCTACTGAGAAGAACCATCCAAGGTATAAGCAACAAGCCAAGAGAAAGAAGGATGAGATAGAAGAGACAAAGGAAGAAGAAAAGGGCGAGGAAGGCACTTCGAAACCAAAAGGAAAAGGGAAGAAGACTAAGAAAAATCCTCCGGGCCACTTCCACACGAGTCTCTCAAATTGGATGCAATCCTCAATGGTAGTGAAAATTTTGGTTTGTTACAAGAGACATCTAAATTACATCCAAAAGTCCCTTCGAAAGATCAAAAGACTATTGAAAAAGAAATTGTCATTTACATGATCAAGTATAATGTGGTTCTCAGTAAGATTCTAGAAAATGCTCCGAAAAGTCTTGTATAGGCCTTGAAGGAGAAAAGAGAAAAGACCATTGAAGTATATGATGAGCTAAGGAAGGAAGCAAATGACAAAGATGGAATTTCCATTTCTCAAGAAGAAAAAGATAAAATACTTCAGAAATAATCTCAAGAATTAAGGTCAAAATAGAGAGTGGACATCCGTATGAGTATGGAGATGGAGGACATAGACAAAATACATAAGGAAACTAAGGAAGTAACCAAAAAATCAGTGAGGAAGTGAGAAACGCTAAAGATGTGGAATGACCACATATGCCCCCTCAACATGATACTATTTAGTAGGAAGCAGAAGAAGAGAAAGAAGAACAAGTTTCTCATGATGTAGATCATGTTTCTCTTGGTCATGATGTGCATGATAGTCCTCCTCCGAAGAACACTGATCAACAAGATCAACAAGTAAAGGAAGATGCATCAACTTTCGGAGTACATGAACAAGAAAATCCAAGGCATCTACTTCAACATCCCCCATTGATTCAATCAAAGAATTTCTTGCACAATAGAAACAAACTTAGCCTACAGCTATGTTTGATGGGCAAGTAAATATGTCAAACATCTCATTGTTGTAAAAGTTTCAACTTGGTGATATTTTTCACTCCTCTGCAAGGGAAGAGATCTTGCAATAGTAGGTAGAAAGTTTTGAGACATTGTAGGAGGCTGTCAAAATCCTGGAAACTGAAATGCTCAATGCAAAAAAGATTCCTCTCTACCACTCACTTAGTAGATCAAACAACTAATGGATTTCTTCAAGGAACATTTTTTCCTACCTTGAGAATCAAGTTGAGCTAAATATTTCCAACAATAGACTATCTGAGGCCTTTGGTAAATGTGCAAAGGCACATGAAAATCTTAAAACATGCATATAAGACATTCAAAAATGTATGGAGGAGGCAAAGGTATTGTACCCGTTTTGTCTGCAATGGCTTGCCACCACCAAAAGCCTTAAGGATTAGATCAATACCATGGAATTTTAGACCAAAAATGTGGCTTCCACTTATGATCCGGTGTAGGATAGTGATGGATCCATCAAAGCACAAGTTGAGAAGTTACACTGCCAATTACAACAAGTGCAAGACCAAAAGGAGAAAATAAAAGGATAAGTGAAACAGTTGCGAGAGGTTGTAAACCTAAAGTTAGCATCTTTAACATGTCTCTTGGCATGAGCTAAAGGAGTGGAGCAAAAGAATCATATTCCATCCTCCTTGGAAGAAGAAAAATACATTCATGTTCATCTGGTGAGTCAAATATAGATCACTACTTTTGCGAAGAAGAAATGAGACAACTCTTTGACTCAGCTGGAGTCCATCTACAAGAACATTCTTCCATATGGTTAGAGCTGAGTATGTATTGCTGACATAGTTTTGTGACTTTTTGATATGTAAATATGCAGAGTAGATAAATGTTCAAAACTTTATGTAAATAGAAGAAATTTTTGAAGGGGGAGTGAACTATAAAAGTCTGTATAGATAGGGGGAGTTCATCTGTTTTGGAGAATTCCACCTGCCCTTTGCCCTTGATGTCAAAGGGGGAGAGAAAAAAATATTTGGTAAATGTTTCCATCATTGAAAAGGGGAGATTGTTGGAAAATGTTCATATAGTGTGTTGTCATTGATGTCAACCTCTATTGGTGTTTTTGATACCACATGCACTTATGTTGAAGGACAATTCATGGTTGGATGTCAAAATGCCTTGGTTGATAAGGTTCAAATCTATCTAAAGGGTAGGATTGGCTTCATAGGAGCTTTGTCAAATACTCTGCATCCATCAGTAGATGAAGGTATGATCTTGCAGTTTGAATTGTACATCTGCACACTTGTAAGGTATACATATTCCAAGTACCATGCATAAGTTCTATCACAAAGTGTTCTGGTGTTTCCAGAGTATGAAATTGTTAAGTTCCAGTTAATGGTTGTTAAGAACAAACTATATGTCTTTGCACTTCATCGCATCATAGTGTTTTGCCTCGTAGTTTTTGAAGTTATGTTTATGAAGTTGGTATGTTTGCTTAGTCTAAGTTTAAGATGTTTTGGTTCACCAATAGCAATTCTGTAGATGACAATGTGTTGTTTATGTTCATGAAACTTGGTAGGTTGTTTTGTTGTTGTCTAAATGATCTGCGTCAACAAGTGCTTGATCAATTTTGTGTAAAAAGGCTATCTAATCCATGATAGAATCTCATTGAGCTCTCTAGTTTCTCCGCAAGATTGTATGTGATCATTCCTTGTACAAAAAATGTCTGAAATCATTGTTCTTGAGTATGAAGTGTTTGCGCTAGCATGAATTGATATGGAATGAAAAAAGGAGTACGCAAAAGTGTTGTTACATGCCATATCAATTTGTGGAAGTGGTTCACATGGTGTTTCTTGGTCTCTTCAACACCACCTTGGTCTAGAGTTAATGTTTGATAGTTTTCTTTCTTGTTAGGCTGACTTGTCATGTTGTGTTGCTTGCACCAAGTGTTTAGATGTGTGCGCTAATTTTGAAGATGTGTTTCATGAATAATAGGTCCTGAATATCTTAAAGCTTGAATTGCATAAGATTTCCTTCTTCTACAAATTATTTTGGAGTCAACTTGATTGTAAATATTGTATATCTTTCTTGTAGCCAACATGGTGGAACCTTTTGAATGTTGCAGATGTTATAAATAGAATATCAAAGTTTTTGAGAAGAAGTGTGAGTATGTTGTGAATGTTTTGAGAAAACAATGTGCAAATAAATTTTCGTAGAATATATTTTGATATTGAATGTGCCAAATATTAGTTTTGATAGATCAACAGTGAATATGAGACTGCAAAGAAGATTATGTACTAGTAAATGAGAAATTTTGTTGAAGGAAATGAGCTATAGGAATCATGGCTTATTGAAGAAAATGTATGTATCAAAGGCAGTGAGCCAGAGGTAACAGATCTGTACTGATATATTCCAATTGTATGTTGATGTAGTGAACCTCTATTGTGAAAGTTGTATTGAGCAAGGAGTAGTGAACTTCCTTTGGTTAAATACCATAAATTACTATTGTAAAATCTATTTTATTTGTGAGGTTGGATTTGGACAGTAGATCCAAGCAGCTTGCTCACTGTGGTTTTTACCTTGTAGGGTTTTCCATGTAAATCTAGTATTATGGTTGTTTACATTTGTGTTCTTCTCCTTGTTATGGTTTAATTGGTTAATTGCTGATGAATGCAAATAATTGAGTAAGTACTGATTCACCCCCCTCTTGGTACTTCTGCGTGTTCAATATTTTTTCCACGGTGTCAGATTTTTGAAAACGAGATATTTTCGGAAAGATGGTTCTATGTACTTTGCAGTGGTGAAGGTAATTTTTCTAGATTTTGTTGTTTGGTGCTAGTATTTTTTGTTTGAAGTTAGATCTCTATTTTTTTCTCCTGAGCTCATAAATTTTTTCCATTATAAGCACGTAAAATATATATAATAGAAATATGCATAAAAATAGCTTAAATCAAACCAAAATGCATGCAAACCTCAAAAGATTAAATGTATTATGTTGAGTTGTTGAAGATTTGAATGTGGTTGCTCATGAATCAATAAAAATTCTAATAGTATGACATTAGCATAAAATATGTTGATCAAATGGAATGGGAGGTCTCTCATTCATGGAAGAAATGGAGGGTTTGGATGCATTCATTATGAATGGCTAGGATTGAATGAGAATATAGGGTTTGGATTGAAGTTGTAGTCATGCGACAAGTGTCACGTGAGAGATAAGGGCTAGGCTTAGGGAAACATCCTTATATGGATGGCTAGGATTAAGAGGTGGGATATTAAATGAAGGGATAAAATGAAAAGTTAGTTTGACTTTTGGGATAAAGGCTAGACATGTGAAGGGGACACTTGTCATTTGGCGACAAGTTTAGATTGTGATCCATGTGAATGAAATCAATGGATAGGATTAAATGGATAAGGATAGGGGATAAAGTGGAATTAAATAATGGAAGAAAAGGGTAATGGGCATTAATAAGCCTAAATTAATTAATTAATTGAGAATTAATTGATTAATTGAGTTGGAGGATTTGGGGATAAGGCTAGAATTGATTAAATAAATATAACATTTATTTAATTAAAGGTGGGGAATAAGGATAATGGATAAATTAATTAAATAAATAATAAATATTTATTTAATTAATTGGCTAGGATAAAGTGGGATAAAGGTGATGGGTAAATTAATTAATTAAATAAATTTTATTTAATTAATTAATGGGATAGGATAGGATAAATTGAGGTGTGGTTGGGTTAGAACATTTTTAGGTGTCTACATTTTTCCCCTCTTTGAGATGATGTTGCGACTAAGAGGTGTAACATCATTTCAAAGAATAAAATATGGTGGGTAGGAAAGGGATTAGGACTAGAAACATGATTCCCTAGTCACTAGCGAGGATGAGGAATGATGATGAGGAGGTAGTGGTATGCCCCCCTCGAGAGGACATGCACGTTTAAAGAACACGAGTGTGCTCTCGAAATGGATGAGAGGACTAAAGGATGAAGGATAAAAGGAAAGAGGAAAATAGATAAGGGTGATAAAAATATGGATGGAGAACGAGGATGGAGGATCATCATGCTACAATGATATGAGCAACCTAGATTTAATATTGTACTTGACATTATGCATCAAGGTATAAGGAACCAGGATGACAATGTGCCAAGTACATGATCAAAGAGGTCAAGTGCAAACATATGCCCCATAACACCATGATATGGAAGACCATGATTCCCTTGTGATAATGGAATGCAAAAGACCATGAGAAATGCAAACAATGACAAAACACACAAGTAACAAGCAAGCATGCACAACAAACCAAAAACAACCAAGGACTATGCTCCAAGTCAAGCTGAAAATTGATTGATGGATTGATTGATGATGATGATGACGCTGTTGTTTGATATGGGAAGGAAACATCTCGAAACAATGTGAGGATTGGGAAAGACATCCCTATTATGATAATGGATTAAAGCGGATTGGAATAAATCAACTAATTTGGATTGAAATTGTGGATTGCTTATGGATGATGCACTAGATTGCAGGATTGGATTACATGTATTATGATTGGTTGCCTTTGGATGGAATGGATTGGGATGGTTGGGGGATGGTTGTATTGGAAGGATAGAGGATAAATGGATTGGATAAGCTATGATTGGATGGAGGATTGAATTATTAGGATAGAGGAATAGATGGGATCCAATGACAAGGGAGAACCAAGACATGGTAAAGGATGGAGGGATGGAGGAATTCCATGGATAAGAGAGAGGGCTTTGGATAATGGATGGTGATGGGAGATAGGATGATGGTGGATGGAGGATAGGAATATGGAGCTCCAAGGACTAGTTGCAAATGACTAAGATGTCCCACACTAGAGGTAGTGCAATCATGGATGGAAGATGATTAGTGATGTATGATATGGAAGGATAGTGAAAAGGATATGAATGCATTGATATTTGAACCCTAGTTTTATCAAGATCAAGGGTGAAAAGAGGGGAGGAATGAGATAATATATGAGTATGGAAGTAGGATAGGGGATATAGTATGGAAGATATTGATAGGATGATCAAGATCAAGTGGATAGGATATGGATGCATTAATATTTGACCCCTAGGATCTTCATCAAGATCAAATATGGGAAGGGATGATGGATTTGGATAGGATGAGGGATATGGAATGAATGATATGGATATGATAAGAAGGATGGAAGGATATAATGCACGATGTATATGAATATCCTTAGCCTCTTCAAGATCAAAGGAGGGAAAAGGGAGGATGAATGTAAGTAGGATAATGGATAGGAAATGAGGGATAAAGGGGGGTGTGGTAAGTAGGATAGGATGGATGAAACTTTCCCCCAAGTGTAGAGTGAAAGAGGGTAATGGATTACACATGACACCTATTTTCCAGGTTTTCATCATGGTACCTATCCAAGGTGCCACAAGAAGTGGTTTTCACCAATGGACGAATGATTTCTCTTTACTTTTTTATTTTTTTTTCTTTTTGGGAATATGATGGATGGAGAAGGATAAGGATATGGATAAGGGAATTTGGAATATATTGGATGCATGATAGGGAGATGGAGGAAGGACTCAAGAATCTAGTTCCATGGATGGTATCCCTTGAAGATGTACTCCATTAGATCATGGAAAATTGGAGGTATGCAACTCATAGACGTTGGTAGAATGATGGTATGGGGAATGAAATGGATGAGAAGATGGTGAAGGATATGGATTTATTCAAAGGATTGGATAAGGGGGATGGAAGGATGAAAGATAGATGTTGGATAATGGATGGGTTGATGGAAGACTTGTAGGTGAGTGGATGGAAATGTTGGCAAGATCGACATTGGCACACACCTTGAAGGGTGGTGGAGTTGTGGAAGAAAAGTGGCTTTCAAATTTGGAGGCTTAGATGGAGGAGTGGGCTTATATTTTGGGATATAAGGACCCAAAATGGATGAAGGTGATAAAGGATTACTAGATGGGGTGGAGGACATAGAATTGGGTGAAACTTTTGGATAAGAAAGTTTGGATGCCAATTTTGATTTTTCTTTGAGATGCATTGATTCTATGAGTATTTTTGGAATCCAAATGGTTTTTGACTTTTATTTTTTCTTCATGGGCCTTTGAGATTTAAAGTTTTGATTTTGGATCATATTTTTCTTTGTTTTTGCATGTCTTTTTGATGGGACATGTTGATTCTTTGATTTTTGTAGATTTTTGGCTTTATGCATTTGAGATTTGGCATCCAAATTTCTTCCAAGAGAAATGGGATTGGTGGATGGATATGAATGATGTGGATGTATTATGGATGGGTTGGTGTATGTTGGAAAATTTTCAAGGGTGTTTACCTTTGTTGATCTTGATTAGGGATATGAGGTGATGGAGGAATTTGTTTTGGGACATAAGGACCCAAAATGGATGGAAAAGAAAATGGATTGGATTTTGGAACATAAGGCCCCAAGATAGATTTTGAGGATGGGGAATGTGGACATTTGGATATGAGTGGAGGGATTTTGGATTTAGGATGGGTGGAAGGAGTGCCAATGTCTTGAACTTGGTATACAAGGCCATGATATTTTGAATTTTCTTTGATATTATGTGGATCTAAGATGCCTTGATCATGTAGGCCTAACCCTTTGCCTTGATAATGCATATTTTGAAAAATCCTTTTGCTAATGAGATACTTATTGTTTTATAAGCAAGATGGTAGTCCATTTTGAGGGGGATATGGCATGAAGTGAATGATAGGATTTTGGAGTAGACTAGCTTGGATGAAAGTGGAGGAATCCAATTGATAAGTAGGGGGTTCATGGGTAGATTGGATAGGGGTGATGGAATCTTATGGAGGATTAGGATCATGACATGAAGATGAAGGGGTTCTTTGATCTTTACTTAGGGTAGGATCATGGGATGGGGTGGGTGGTATAGTTTTCTCTTGGTTATGAGATGGAAGGGGATCATGAAATGGACATGAAAGTAAATCTTCTTTGATCTTGAATTGGGTTAGGATCATGTGATGGAGTGGATGGAAGGAAATCATGAAAGGGGGATGGAGAGACACTTTGATCTTTACATAGTGGAAGGGGATCATTGCATGGAATAAAAGTTATACTTTGATCTTGATTTGGAGGAAGGGGATAATTGGATGGGATAAAAGGGGTATGTTGCTCTAGATTGGAAATGGGATCATGAGATGGAAGGGGATCATGAGGTGGAAGGGGATCATGTGATGGAGTGGATGGGACATCTTGATCTTGATTGGGAGGGGTATCATTAGATGGGGTAATGGATGGAAAGCTTTTTTCTTATGATGGACTAGGGTCATGCCATGAGGGTGGTATGATAGGATCATGATATGAGGTGGATATGCTAGGATCATTAACTGGGTTGGATATGGTGTAACATGCCCAACTAATATTTCCAAAATAAATTAATAATTGACATTATCAATATAAATTTATTGACACAAATCCCATAGCTATTTTCCAACACAACTATTTCATGTCCATAAATAGAAAAAAATAGAATCTGTATTAATTTCCAATGTCAAAAGACATTATACAAAATTTGACTTGGAACTCAATTGCCACATAGTCAATACAATAATTACATCAATGATACAAGTGCATCAAATAAGATAGAATTCCACTATAATTCCTCTTCGACAGCTCACCTCCATTGGTGGACGAGAACATGGATCAGGTTCTTTTCCACCCAACCACGAAGCAATTCTTCCCCGGAATTCTTATGTCCATTGAAGAATATCTTACCTTGCACAAAACACTTAGCAAGAGATACAATTTGCAAGGTGGAATCTATGTGTGCCTAACTACATACATTTCTATCTACTATTAGAACATGCAAGTTCCATGTTAGGTAAATAAATAACGAAGATAGAGAGAGGATAAATAATTAAACAATATGTTCTAAATAATGAATGCAAAGCTTGGCCAATCTCACACTACATAAATGAAACTTAAATTAGATTTGGAAAAGAAAATCTACACTCTCTGGAACCCATTCCCAAAAGGTAGCTTATCATAACAAAAGGGGTATCCCTCCCTTCTAGACCATCTACTAGCATCATACATCAGTGTGCTACAGTATGTCTAGTACTATTATATCATTCCATTTCATCAATCATCAAGCAAGTAATCCATTTAAATCTAGTATATCCATTCATCTATTCATCATATAACTATCTTTCCTTAAGATTCATATTTGCACTTAAACATTGTTCCATTTCTATAGTTCTTTCCTTTGCAAATGAATTAATTACACATAATCAAATGAGAAAATTAAGATGAAATAAGAAGGTATACCACATGTATGTGAACATGCATAAATGATGAGTTTATGCATGTGACATATGCATATTATTCACAATTTGTATATGCGTATACATTCTTTAAGAATAATGATAAAACAAAATTCGTTCAACATGCAGATTTCTAGATCAAAGATACATTGAATTCTTTAGATACACAAGTTCTTGTTTTATTCACTATATTCCAATAATAACACAATGAATATCTATACAATGGTTCAAGTTTTATCAAGTAACAGAGTTCAACTAAAATGATACCAAGTCATTTACTTTTAATAAACAAAATCAATTTCAAAAACATTACGAGAACAATATTAATTCTTGTCAATCATTAGTTTGAATTGCTTAGTAAAAGCATAACATTATCCTACAATCATTCTATTCTAGATAGAATAATAGGTTCTATGGTTAACTAATAGATCATTTATTCTCTATATTAATTTAGAACATTGTGATTTTCTACAATCTGTTCATCTTTAAACCACACATATATGTTTATATAATGAAAATACCAGGGTCGATTTGCATTAATTGAGGTATCAACTTATACCCTTCACCCTATGTTCCAATGGTGTTGTCAGCCTAATACCCAAGGCTTTGATTTATCATTTGAAAAGAAACAGAGTGTATACTATTCTTCAAATCTGTATGATTCATACACATGATCAACAAAGCATGCACACACTCAGACACACACACACACACACACATATATATATATATGCATATATGCTTGTGCATATATACATATATATACATGTTCGTTGAAGGAGTAAGGAAGATTTATGCATAAGCCGCAAGGGTTCCATATACCCTCAACCTATAATGGCTGATATTCTATCGACAACATACCAATATAACACATGCATTACCGTTAATGAAAATATTTTACAATAGACAGTTAACCCAAAATGATAGCATTGTTCCACTTTCCTTACCAGAACGATGCATGGTCGTTCGGATAAAGGTAAATGACAACAAACACATTTATATTCATATAGCCGATCTCAACTGTTGCATTCATTGCAATAGGTTGGTAAGAATCATGGCTCTCTAATCTTGTACAAAATGATAGATACCATCCACTAGCTAACAGTGGAGTTGGTGAAGGAATCACCCATATCTCACATGCCAAACAAAATGATAGGAATCATTTTGAGCCAAGCCATGGGCTCAAATGATTCTTATCATTTGTATTTTCATCACAAAGTTGATATTGAAGCCTCAAATGTTGATATTGTTCAACTGAGAAAACAAGATGGATATCACCATAAACGATGCAACATTTACATAGAACATATCGATGTTCTCTCATATTGTAGATTAGTCAAATATATGTGCTAAAGCTTGATTAAAATTTGTGGTTCGAACATGCATGTGCATGTCAATATTACAACGAAGGTTCCATGGGGGTTTTCACCCACCAAAATGGCTATTAGAAAAATATAACAACACAAAACACAAACCAGAGCCACAAATGTAAAAACAAAAGATAACAACAAAAGACTTGATACACATAAAGCTCTGAAAAAAAGAGTCATTCAAGAATTCAATAGAAACATCAAAATGAGGCATCGAATTACCTCTTGATCTATGAGTTTAGTTCTTTTTGCCTCTATCAAAATGGAAACAACAATCCCTGTACCCATGCCTTCTTCCTCCACCTTTCTTTTTTTCCCAAATCTTCTCCCTGATTTTGCTAGATTGTCTCCTTTTTTCAAAAATTACCCACTCCCCTGTTCATCGATTATGCATGCTATTTTTGGAGTGGTCTTAATTCATCATTCCTCCATCTCTTAGCCGCCCATTTTCCTTGTTTCCTGAGCATTATTCCCTTGTTTCTAATATGGGAGAGGTCGACCATTTTCCATTTATTAAGGAGTTATGAATAAAATCCAACCCTTATCATTGAAATCCATTCTCATAGATATGTACATACATACATATATATATATATGTATGCATATTTGTATATAATATACATATATATATTTATAAATTAACAACATATGCTTTTATTTCTTTTATGAAGAGATTATTTTTCAAGTGCTTTTAAAAGAACAAACAATTTATAATCATTCTTCTTGTGTTGATAATGTATAGTCAGTTACATTTCCAATACAATTATGAAATTATCTTCAAAATAGACAAGGTAAGACAAGAAAATGCAATAATTTCATTTCTTTCATAAGATTTCCTATTTAACTGAAATGCAATTCTATGCAAGCAAGAATGATATCTATCAATTGCAAGAAAAATGCAGATGTCATGGTCTACTATGGTGTGTGAGATTCTAGATTCCAATCTTGCTTACCGTTCATCATCTGGCTATGCATTCCTGCCTCAACCATGTTCTCATTCTTCAACATGTTCCTGCATACACACGTTCTTACACTTGCAATTGCTCATCAATAACCTTTAATCGATAATCATTATAAAATGATTCTCTCAAATCATAAAGTTGCAATATAATCAATTTTACAATATTGTTGCATTTATCAAATCTCGTAAACATAACTGATAAATTTCATTTTTCAACTATTTCAATATTATTAAATGCAAGTAAAGAAATTGAGTTATGACATCCTTCCCCACTAGGAAGAGACATCGTACCGATGTCTAATTAATAACATTAAACCACATATGTCCATTTCAACATCCAATCATACTGTTATCAAGCCAAAATATCATATCATACAAATCCAAAATATTAAGCAATAGTAGATAGTGAATCATCACTATTCTATCTAAGAAAGCAAATGAGGAAAGGAACATTCTATCTCATTGTTGGCCTCCTCTAATGGTTTAATAACTAAGCCCTTAGAGCTGTGACTTAGAGATTGGACATCTACACTAAGTAGCTACTTCACTCATCATGCAGGTGCATTTAATTGTCAACCTAGGGACGTAAACTTGAAATGGGTCAACACTGTATGTGCATTAGGACTTCATTGCAATCATCCACAAACTAGGAAACAAACAATGCTAGAAGGAAATCAACTCAAACACTGAGCATAAATTAACATATGCACTAAGCATTAACAACCAAACTAGAAAATGATAGATAGAAAGGGAAATTTCAGCAAACAAACATGAAACTACTCTGTCTGCCTTGGCTGCAGGAACAACCACAAAATGGGATTTTAGTGGCTGCAGGAATAGACAATTGCTAAAATTGAAACTAACTACTGAACAAAAAATAACTTTTAAACTAATAGATGGAATTCTCACCAAGTGGCCCCCCTTGGGTGAGTCTCCCTTACACAACTCAAATGCAACAACTCAAAGTATCATATTATTTCTTGAAAGCATGTTTACAAAATCTCATCAATATAACTATATTACTAAACTGGAAAATGCAAGTACAAACTCAGAACATCCAACCTTATCAAAAGGGGCATTTGACCATTATTTATAGAGAGGAAAACTAATGACTAACCCTAATTACCCCGACAATTGACTCCATCAAAATAGGAGGATGCCACTTATTGAAAGCATAGAAAAAGATGGAGGAAGTTATGCATGCACTAAATTGGTCAAAGCAGACTTGCTCTAATGAGAATCTAGCACAACACACTTCCTAGATTTTCTCAATAGACAAAAAGACCATTAAAAAGGTAGTTACATTCTCTTATTTGAATTAGGAATTTCCCTCCACGAGAGTTTTCCCGCTTTGACTTCTTAATGATTAGCTTCTTGACTTCTTGGCAATCGACTAACTAGAAAGAATTTCTCCCACGTAACAGGCTTTTTTGACATCAACATTTTAGTGGAAACCTGCAAAATAGCATTAGCACACACAAACAAATTTATATCTATAATTACCTTAGCAACATTCATTCAACCACTTGTAGATTCAACATAGATAATTCTCATCACATGATAATGTCATTAAAAACCACAAGGATAAACTTATGCCAAGGTTTATGGTTTTGAGGGAAACAACATAGAAAATGTCAACAACCAGTATCAAAGTCTATGATAGCAACAACAAATAGATAATAGATCCTATCAAAATTAAGCCATTAATTGAGCTCATCATTCCCCCCAACCTAACGTTTTGTTGGTCCTCCAACAGAAGGATCACTATCCTTTTTCCTAGTTAATGTCCTGAAGTCAACAACTACTAGCTATCCCACATCGGTCTCTGCAGCTTTTGAATTAGGATCTGAGTAAAATCCTTGTTTGTTATCTAGTCTGTTCCATCTTGCTCTCTCTACAGCTATGTCATACTGGTAAAAATTGTAATCTGGCACATGCCATAGTAGTGTAGGTGACTGAAATGTGAGTGGAAGCCAAAATTGTTGTTTCATCCTCCCAATCTGTATGTACCTATCAACTCTTTTACATGCTGGAACATAGTTCTATAAAGAGTGGGGCTCAACTTGTTTCAATTCTTCAGGAAAATTGTTCCACCTCTGTGCTAAGTATCCCATTACTGATTTCACAATGGTTTCAACTACTTTCTCATATTCTTTGTAAACCACTTCTCTAACAAGCATAATCCTCCTGTTGTAACTTAGGCAATAAAGGAATTTGTGCCATGTTTGAAAAATGTCTGCAGGGTTACTAGATTCAGCCATGAGAGCCAAGGGAGTATATAATTCTCTATCCCTGTAAGTCCTATACTATTGCTCCCAAGTAATCTCATTTTCAATCTAGGACATAAATGCCCTCAAATGGAGGTCTCCAATGACAGTAAGGGATTCTACTCATGATCATCAAAAACAACATAATTATGTAGATATAGTTCACACAACAAATTTTTAACATCAGGAGGGGCAATTTGATAAGCCTGGAAAAATTCATGTGGAGTGTCAAGAGAAGGATTCAAAACTGAAATAATCCTTGACAGTTTAAAGTAAAGATTTCACTCCTTCAAGTGTAGGGTATACACTCTAGGAGGAGTTCTACATGCTAGCATTTTGGGTATTAAATCTACCACATTATCTACCATTTCCTTTAAAGCAACAATTTTTGCATTCTTTTCTTCAATCTCCGCATCCTTATTTTTAATCTCATTATGCAGCTTGGGATTTTCCTTCTTCCATTCCTCTTCTTTTCTTTGCATCTCACCCCATAGTTTCAAAGCTTCATCATTCCATGAAAAAGTAGGCGGTTTATGTGTTCCAACCAAAATCTTTCTTTGCACTGACTCTTTCTGTTCAAACATCACCAGTTGTAGTGACTCTGTTTGTTCATCTTGCTCTGGCTGCAAAAATTCTTGATTCACATCCTGTTCTTGCCGCAGGGGTTTTGGAATTTCATCTTGTTCCTAGTTCCCAACCTGTTCTCCAATGGCAACAAGCTCTGCCAATCTAATATTTGCTTGTTCCTCAAAAATATATTTTTCCTCAACATTCATCTACCCCATTGGGGATTTCGTCTCCTCTCTAGATGTTTTTCTAAGCCTAGGGATTTTTTTTGGAGGTACACCAGTGGCTGACCCAATTGGTTTTGATCTCTTAGGAGGGTTTTTTTCTTTTCCTTCGGTTGCAGGAGGAACAATGTTATCAACCTTTCGTTTCCTTGGGCTTGGTGTTGCTTTTTCTGCCACTTGCTTCTTGGCCTTTCCTTTTCTCATTTCTGCTTCTTTTATTTGTGCCTCTTCTCTCCTAAGGGAAGCCCTAGTTCTAATTAGGGTTTTAGCAGGGACATTATCATCAGAATATGAGGACAAACTTTCCTCACCTAAATATTCTGACTCAGAAGACCCAATTTCAATAGCTTGCTCAGCTGCAGGAGGGTTTGAACTAGGGTTTGCACCAGAGGTTGATGCTCCAAGAGTACTTTCAACAACCCTCACTTCCCTACTAACCCTACGGGGTTGAGGCTGACCTCTAACATGTTCTGGTCTAAATTGATCAATGTTTAAAAACTCCTCCCATGTCATATCAGATACTTCATGAAGAGATTTTTCCACTAACAATTTGATTAAACAATGGTGAGAGACAAAATTATCCCTACCTTTCTGCATTTCGACCGCCATGATGGAAAGGAGGTGATATAGCACATTGGGCACGTTCATTCTTTGTCCATGCCTAATATTGTTTAGGAGCTTGAAGTGTACAGAATGGAGGCATGACTAGCGGCCTTTACAAGTAATATACTTGACAATGTGGACAAATACTTGCTTCCATGGCTCTGGTAAAGAAGTTCTCTTTGTACCTTGTTTATCCACCACCAACAGAGGGTCACTGGGTTCAATAAATTCAGCCTTGGTTGACCTTGCATATTTGGTAGCAGGGTATGGCTCACCATTAGTAGGTAAACCTGTTACCTCTACAATTATTTCCTCAATAACGATCACCTCTAACCCTTTTACCATTGCCTTCCCCTCATAGAATGTCTATGCAAATTCCTGCACAATGTCTTCATTGTAGCTGTCGAGCTTCAAGAAATAGTCCAACCATTTGCAATTTTTAAACTCTGCCAAAGAAGGTGCATCTTGAATTACCATGTTATGAACCGTGGGTTCATTCAGAATTAGCTGACCTCCCATTGTTTAGTTGCCCGTAATCAAACAAACTCTCTGCTAAATTTCCTTTTCCTGCAATTTCTTTATGAGAAACCCAACTTCTTCTTCCTGCAATTCTTCTTTTTGTCATGCTGATGCCAATGCCATGTAGCTTACCAAATTACTTTTGTTGGGTGACATTTGAAATTATGACTAGGCAATAAAGATTCATTAATAAGGGGTATTATCGAAAGAAATGGCGACGGTTCAGTGACATTTCACACATGCAAGTTGTCACTTCAATTTATCATTCAAATTGGCTCAATTTAAATTTGCTGTTATGGATGACATGTGGACTTGTGAGTTGACACTTCCCCCCAACCTAATTTATAGCATGTGTCTGCACAAGCTGGTTGATAATTATGATTGGACAAGGCGGTGTACAATTTCATGCTATGCGTAATATCTACATTTAATTACAGTAATTGAAGAAATGCACTAAAGATAATAAAGATATAACAAATTGTTTTGCATGTACTTGAAATCTTGGAGTATCTTTGCAAAGAGTGTGGAGAAAATACCGATTACCTTTAAGAAGTACAGTTGAGCAATTAATGTAGTGGTGATGGAATGGAATGATAGTAGAGTGAAGTGATGGTGGAGTTATGGAAGAGAGAGAAGATGGAGATGGATGGGTGGATGGGTGGATTAATGAAGTGGACTCCCACAAAAGTGGAAGTTTTTATTATGAAGTGGTTACATGTGTACTTGGATCAGTCAGGAGGGACACTAGGTCCGCTTCCTTCGGCTGTAGGAAGTTCAGAGGCTGGGTGCTAGTTAAATTGTTGCATGAATTCCTCCTTGGACGCTGGCTTATGATACAACCTTAGACGATGATCATTGACCAGAAGTTTGAATCTGACAGGGTCAATGGTGGTGAGTTGTATAACTCCATTCGGAAAGAATTTTGCAACTTCGTACGGTCCCAACCATCTAGTCTGCAATTTACCTACATAATATTGATACCTGGAGTCATAAAGGAGTGCCCAGTCACCAGGCTGAAATTTCTTGTCCTTTATGTACTTATCATGCCATTTGATCCTTTGATTCTACACTACCTTAGTATGATGCAAGGTTGTCTTTCTCATCTCATCCAAAACATTCAGCTGCATGATTCTGTCTTTTTGTGCCTCATATATGTCTATCCCAAGATCCAGTGCAGTCCTAAGAGTCTTATGCTCAAATTCAATGGGCATCATAGCTGTCTTCCCATACAGTAATTCAAAAGGAGTGAATCCTATGGTTGTTTTCTAGGTGGTCCTATAGGCCCAGACAACTTCTGGTAGCCTGCTTTCCCAATCCTTCCTATGGATAGCCACTATTTTGGTCAGAATGGCCTCAATTTCCCTGTTGGTCACCTCAACTTGGCCATTGGCCTGAGGATGATAAGGGGTAGACTTCCTATGCCTTACATTATATTCATTAACTAGTGTTGTAACAAGGGTTGATGTAAATTGAGCCCCTTGATCAATCATTATCTCCCTTGGGACCCCATAATGAGTGAAGATTTCCTCATAAATAAATTTTGCAACCTTATTATCTCTTGCATGCTTCATTGCTTTAACCTCAACCCACTTGGTCACATAGTCAGTGCATACCAAGATGTATGATTTACCATTTGATGGAGGATCAATGGGACCTACAAAATTTAGTCCCCATTTATCAAATGGAGTGATGACTACCTGTGGGTAAAGAGGCATCTCATTAAACTTAGTTGACCGACCCATCCTCTGGAATCTATCACACTTTCTAGTATATTTCCCTTCATCCTTGTGGAGTGTGAGCCAATAATATCTCGTGTTAAGGATCTTCATTTCTGTCCTCTTGGTTGCAAAATTCCCTCCACACGGTTCATTGTGACATGCATGCAATATATCATATGTCTCATCTTCCCTGACACACCTCCTTATGACATGGTCAGGTCCAGTGTAGAAAAAGCATCCTACAATCCATGAGAAAGGAAATGTTTTCTCAATAAGCACCTTTCTCTCTTTTAGAGAGAAATGAGGAGGAACTCTCCTTGTGACTAGATAATTGGCTATGTTAGCATACCAGGGTGTATGCACACTGATGGAAAACAAATGTTCATCAAGGAAAGAGTCATCAATGACTTGAGTATCCTCGGATGTAGTTAGTCTAGAAAGAAATTCTAACAATATTTGCCTTTCCTGGTTTATCAACAATGGTTATGTCAAACTCTTGCATCAACAACAACCATCTTGCTAGCCTACCTGAGATGAGGGGATTATTCATAAGGTATCTGATGTCTACATGGTCTCTGTGAACAAATATTTGATAGCCTGTTATGTAGTGCCTGAATTTGTTTAAGGGCATAAATTACTGCCAACATTTTTTTTTGTCATTGTATAATTGAATTCAGCTTCTTGTAGATTTTTACTGAAAAAATAAATAGCATTCTCAATTGCTCCTTCTTTCTGTCCCAAGACAAATCCTATAGCATAGTTTGATGCATCTGTATGAATATGAAAAGGAAGCTCCCAATTGGGGCCTTTGAGTACATGAGCATGGGTTAAGTCTGCTTTCAAATCAGAAAATGCCTTGTCACAGTCCTTTGTCCACTGGAACTCAACATCTTTAGTTAGGAGATTGTACAATGGTGTTGCCATTTACTGAAATTTTTGATGAAATGACTATAGTATCCTGCATGTCCCAAGAAGCTTCTAACATCTTTTTTCTTTGCAGGTATAGGTAGATTGGTGATCACCTCAATCTTGGCAGGATCTACTTGAATTCCTTTGTGAGAGATTTAGTGGCCAAGGACTACACCTTCCTGCATCATTATGAAACATTTCTCACTATTTAAAGATAGATTGTGGTCTTCACATCTCTGTAAGACTCTCTTGAGATTTTCCAATGCTTCATTAAAATCAGCACCATAGGTAGTAAAATCATCCATATAAATCTCCACGCAATCATGTGAGATATCAGAAAATATGCTAATGACTACCCTTTGAAAAGTTACAGGTTCATTGCATAAGCTAAATGGAAGTACTGAGTAGGCATAAGTGCCCCATGGATAGGTAAAGGTGGTCTTCTCTTGATCCTCAGGTGCAATTTGTGTTTGGTTATAGCCACTGAATTCATCTAGAAAAGAGAAATACTACTTGCCTGCAAGGGAATCTAGTACTTGATCTATGAAAGGAAGGGAAAATGATCCTTTTTAGTGGCAGAGTTGAGTTCCCTATATTAAACACAAACTTTCCATTTCCCTCCCTTTTTGGGCAGAATCACCAATGGAGACACCCACTAGCTATCTGAAATGGGGTAGATAAATCCTGCATCTAATAATTTATGTAGTTCCCCTTTTACAATTTCCCTCAATATAGGATTGATTCTTCTTTGTGGCTGCCTCATTGGTGTGCAATCATCTCTGATATATATCCTATGAGTACAGAGCTTGGGGTCCAATCCCTTCATATCATGGTAGTCCCATGCAAATGCATGCTAGTGGGTCCTCAACAGGTTTGTCAAGGACAACTGCTGCTCTTGACTCAATTTGCTATTAATATTTAGATATTTTCCTTTTGACACTTGCACTTGTGTGGTTAACTCTATCATAACTATTTCACTAATTCTTGACACCTTTAGTTCATGTGGCAGCAATGTATGAAACATATCAGTTGTTGCAGGAGGTTTAGTTGCAGGAAGAGTGGGAAAAAGTGTCTTCACTGGACTAGTAGAACCAGATGCATGAGAGGATGATGCTTCCTGCACCTCACAATGGTTTTGAATTATGTTGGACAATAATTCATCATCTTCTTGAAGTTGCATGAAAGAACTTCTGCATAACATCATAAGTTGTGCTACAGAATTGACTTCCTCGGCCTCTTCTCCAACATGCGGCCATATGGTGTTATCCATATCATGGGATGGCTGAGCAGGAGGATAGAGAACAAGCTTTTTGGTGCTCTTCCCATAAAAGATGGTCATGTCTCCTGACCTATATCCAATGTAGGCATCAACTATTGCTAACCATGGCCTTCCTAAAATAATAGGATACTTGCCTAGTGTAGCTTTAGGAGAAAGAATCATGAAATCTGCTGGGTACTCCCAAGAATCTAGAGTTACCACAATATCCTCTACTATACCATCAGGTTTAATAGTGGAACTATCAACAAGCTACAAAATAATAGAAGTAGGTCTCATGTTTACAACATTTAGTTGCTGCAGGATATCCTTAGTCATTACATTTATTGCTACTCCCAAATCAACCAGAGCATTCTTTATTTGGATCCCATTTATAACAAATCCTACCATAGGACTACCTAGGTCATTGTATTTGGGGACAACCACTTTCCCAAGCATGATATCAGCCAACTGTCCCACCACATGAACTGTAGTGGGGTCTTTCTTTTTCCTGCCTGGCTTCTTGAGGCATGCTTCCTTAATTGATTTGCCATATATGGGAACATCCTTTATATCCTAAAATAGAGGTATCTTGAAACATATATGTTTCAACTGATCTAGAATGTTAAAGGTTGTTTCCTCCTTCTCTTTCTTTTTTTTAACAATTTCTAACCTCTGAGAAAATGGTGGTTCTTGATCAGTCTACTGGATTGGAACTGGTTCAAGATTTTTAGGCACACTTGGCTGAATGGGGACATTCAGATGCTTCTCTTCTTCCACATAAATCTCAGTGATGGTGGAAGTGGAAGGAGATGGAAAAGTGATTCCTGAACACAAATGGATGTCACTTACACTCACAAAATATGCAGGGAATTGATTTGGATATGCATAATAGATTGGCTGCTATTGTGGTTTGTTATTTGGGTTAGGTGTGGGCTGAGCTGGTAACTGAGTAGGTCTAGGTGTGTTTGAATTTGACCTAGTAGGAGGAGGAATTATAGTAGGTTGATGGGGTTGAGAAGGTGGCTGCATGTAACTGGTTGTATGGTTTGGCCATTAATGTCCTCCCCTCCATTGGGATGTTTGCTGCCAGTTTCTTGGAGGTGGCTGCCAATTCCCCTAAGGTTGTTTCCACTGAGGTGGAGAGTTTTGGTGATTGGGCTAGGTATTTGGAGGGTTATTCCAAGGTTGTGGTGGATATCCTCCATAGTTGGATGGATATGGGGATTTCCATTGGTTACCTGATGCATAAGAATTAAAATAAGGCCCAACAAAGGATAATGGATCTGGTGGAATACCTTGTTTTGGAGCCCATGGTCTCCTTTGTGCAATGTAGTAGACTTGATCATCATCACCCTGGATTGGCTTGAACTCAAGTGGGATTTGCTTACTATCAATGTTAGCTACCATTTTGCATCTGCAGTCCTTCTTTTGTTTGCAATGGGGGCAATATTCTACCAACATTGCCAAAGCCTCCTCATGTTTCTTCTTTTCTTGAAGTGTATCCAGTTGGGTAGCTAGATTGTTTATGATGTCTTTTTCGAATTCTGCTAACAAGTGAGTAATATCCATCCTTGAAACTCCACTGGCGGATGATTTACCCATAGAGGATTGGTAAGCTGTCCCTTTCTTTGAAGTTGCCCTCGAATAGTTCTGACATAGCTTCTTAATATCTTCCCAAGGAGTTTGGGTGATATCTCCTCCTCCCATCAGGTCTAAAGCCTCAATGCAACTCTTATTAATTCCTCTCAGGAAGAGTAACTTTTGAGACTCTTCATTGAGTGTATGGTGCAGAGATTTATTTACAAAGAACAAAAACCTTGAAATGTAATCCTCCAAACTCTCATCTTCCTTCTGTTGCATCCTAAAGATGTCATCTCCTCTCATGTCACTACCCCTGCAATATTCCTTATACTTCTCAAGGAACTTTGTCTTCATGTCATCCCAAGTCTCCACAGTGTTCCTGCCTAGGCTCATAAACCATCTTAACACAACCTCTTTCAAGGTGGTAGGAAACAACTTAAGCCTATGAGCATCAGTGGTATAGTCATAACTTTTGCAGAGGATATCAAACTCAAACAAGAAATTATCAGGGTATTCTATGACAAGTCCATGGAACTTAGGAAGGAATGAAGCAGGGATATTTTTGAGGTTGTCAACTTCATTCTAATGAGCAATGGGGAATGGAAAAGTTGGCTGGTTAGGTTTGTTTCTATTTGCATCACCCATGCCTACTTGATGGAGTTCCAAAGCAAATGGGTTCTCAATCAGATTTTGGTCTTTAGAGGAAGTTTCAAAACTAGTTAGATTGGGAAATGCATCAACAAAAGGGTGTGGCTATTCTTCTTCTTTGTCTCTTGGCAGATTTGGAAGCTCTTCTAGCTGAAATGGATTAGGGTCATTAGGAAGGAATCTCCCATAAACATCTCTTCTCCTTCCTCTATGCATGTGGTATCAACTAAGTATCAGCCAACTCACACAAAGATTTGGTGAAAGAATAGCAGGTCATTACTTTCCTAAATGAGGAGTATACTAAAAGTACACTTTCAGAAATACTACAGCAAGAAAGAAACTATCAATGACTCCAAAGAACTCCCTAGTTTGACACCATCCCCGACAACGGTACCAAAAATGTTGGCCTCCTCTAATGGTTTAATAACTAAGCCCTTAGAGCTATGACTTAGAGATTGGACATCTACACTAAGTATCTATTTCACTCATCATGCAGGTGTATTTAATTGTCAACCCAGGGACGTAAAATTGAAATGGGTCAACACTGTATGTGCACTAGGACTTCATTGCAATCATCCACAAATTAGGAAATAAACAATGCTAGAAGGAAATCAAATTAAACACTAAACATAAATTAACATCTGCACTAAGCATTAACAACCAAACTAGAAAATGAAATATAGAATGGGCAATCTCAGCAAACAGACAAGAAACTACTCTGTCTACCTTGGATGCAGGAACAGTCACATAATGGGATTTCAGTAGCTACAGGAACATACAGTTGTTGAAATTGAAACTAACTACTGAACAGAAAATAAATTTTAAACTAATAGATGGAATTCTCACCAAGTGGCCCCCCTTGGGTGAGTCTCCCTTACACAACTCAAATGTAGCAACTCAAGGTATCATATTATTTCTTGAAAGCATGTTTACAACATCTCCGCAATATAATTGTATTACTAAACTAGAAAATGCAAGTACAAACTCAGAACATCCAACCTTATCAAAAGGGGCATCTGAGCATTATTTATAGAGAGGAAAACTACTGACTAACCCTAACTACCCTGACAGTCGACTCCATCAAAATAGGAGGATGCCACTTATTGAAAGCATAGAAAAAGATGGAGGAAGTTATGCATGCGCTAAATCGGTCAAATTGCTCCAACAAAAATCTAGCACAACACACTTCCTAGATTTTTTCAATAGACAGAAATGACCATTAGAAAGGTAGTTACATTCTCTTATTTGATTTAGGAATTTCCCTCCATGAGAGTTTTCCCGCTTTGACTTCTTAATGATTAGCTTTTGACTTCTTGGCAATCGACCAACTAGCAAGAATTTCTCCCATGTAGAAGACTTTGTTGACATTAGCATTTTAGTGGAAACTTGCAAAATAGCATTAGTACGCACAAACAAATGTATATCTATAATTACCTTAGCAACATTCATTCAACCACTTGCAAATTCAACATAGATAATTCTCATAGCATGATAATGTCATTAAAAACCACAAGGATAAAATTATGCCAAGGTTTATGGTTTTGAGGGAAAAAGCATAGAAAATGTCAAAAACCAGTATCAAAGTCTATGATAGCAACAACAAATAGATAATAGATCCTATCAAATGCAGAAACTCAAAGTATCATATTATTTTTGAAAGCATGTTTACATTTCAGCAATATAACTGTATTAATAAACTGGAAAATGCAAGTACAAACTCAGAATATTCAATCTTATCAAAAGGGACATCTGACCATTATTTTTAGAGAGGAAAACTACTAACTAACCCTAACTACCTAGGCAGTTGACTCCATCAAAATAGGAGGATGCCACTTATTGAAAGCATAGAAAAAGATGGAGGAAGTTATGCATGCACTGAATCAGTCAAAGTAGACTTGCTCCAACAGGAATCTAGCACAATGCACTTCCTAGATTTTCTCAATAGATAGAAATGACCATTAAAAAGGTAGTTACATTCTCTTATTTGAATTAGGATTTTCCATCCATGAGAGTTTTCCCGCTTTGACTTCTTAATGATTAGCTTCTTGACTTCTTGGCAACTGACCAACTGGCAAGAATTTCTCCCACATAGCAGGCTTTGTTGACATCAACATTTTAGTGGAAACCTGCAAAATAGCATTAGCACGCACAAAAAAATGTATATCTATAATTACCTTAGCAACATTCATTCAACCACTTGCAAATTCAACATAAATAATTCTCATAGCATGATAATGTCATTAAAAACCACAAGGATAAACTTATGCCAAGGTTTATGGTTTTGAGGGAAACAACATAGAAAATGTCAACAACCAGTATCAGAGTCTATGATAGGAACAACAAATAGATAATAGATCCTATCAAATGCAACAACTCAAAGTATCATATTATTTCTTGAAATCATGTTTACAACATCTCAACAATATAATTGTATTACTAAACTGGAAAATGCAAGTACAAACTAAGAACATCCAACCTTATCAAAAGGGGCATTTGAACATTATTTATAGAGAGGAAAAATAATGAGTAACCTTAACTACCCAGGAAATCGACTCCATCAAAATAGGAGGATGCCACTTATTGAAAGCATAGAAAAAGATGGAGGAAGTTATGCATGCGTTGAATCGGTCAAAGCAAATTTTCTCCAATGGGAATCTAGCACAACACACTTCCTAGATTTTCTCAACAAATAGAAATGACCATTAAAAAGGTAGCTACATTCTCTTATTTGAATTAGGAATTTCCCTCCATGAGAGTTTTCCCACTTTGAATTCTTAATGATCAACTTCTTGACTTCTTTGCAACTGACCAATTGGCAAGAATTTCTCCCACGTAGTAGGCTTTGTTGACATCAACGTTTTAGTGGAAACCTACAAAATAGCATTAGCACGCACAAACAAATTTATATCTATAATTACCTTAGCAACATTCATTCAACCACTTGTAAATTCAACATAGATAATTCTCATAGCATGATAATGTCATTAAAAACCACAATGATAAACTTATGCCAAGGTTTATGGTTTTGAGGGAAACAACATAGAAAATGTCAACAACCAGTATCAAAGTCTATGATAGCAACAACAAATAGATAATAGATCTTATCAAATGCAGCAACTCAAAGTATCATATTATTTATTGAAAGCATGTTTACAACATCTCAAAAATATAACTGTATTACTAACTGGAAAATGCAAGTACAAACTCAGAACATCCAACCTTATCAAAAGGGGCATCTGACCATTATTTATAGAGAGGAAAACTACTGACTAACCCTAACTACTCAAGCAGTCGAATCCTTCAAAATAGGAGAATGCCACTTATTGAAGGCATATAAAAAGATGGAGGAAGTTATGCATGCGCTGAATTGGTCAAAGCAAACTTGCTCCAATGAGAATCTAGCACAATACACTTCCTAAATTTGCTCAACAGACAGAAATGACCATTAAAAAGGTAGTTACATTCTCCTATTTGAATTAGGAATTTCCCTCCATGAGAGTTTTCTTGCTTTGACTTCTTAATGATCAACTTCTTGACTTCTTGGCAACTGACCAACTGGCAAGAATTTCTCCCACGTAGCAGGCTTTGTTGACATCAACATTTTAGTGGAAACCTGCAAAATAGAATTAACATGCACAAACAAATTTATATCTATAATTACCTTAGAAAAATTCATTCAACCACTTGCAAATTCAACATAAATAATTCTCATAGCATGATAATGTCATTTAAAACCACAAGGATAAACTTATTCCAAGGTTTATGGTTTTGAGGGAAACAACATAGAAAATGTCAACAAATAGTATCAAAGTCTATGATAGAAACAACAAATAGATAATAGATCCTATCAAAATTAAACCATTAATTGAGCTCATCACTCCTCTCCATCCTCCCATGTAGCACTGTCCTCAGAATATTGATCCCATTGAACCTTATATTGAACAATGTCTCTGTTCGCAACTTGACATTGCGTCTATCCAAAATCCTAATGGGCTCCACTGGCACTACACCTAGATCCTCCACCTATAAAGAATGCCAATCAAGTATATGAAACACATTATGGAGTCGAGCTAGAGCAGGTGGTAGAGCAAGTCAATATGCAACTAGATTGATCACTTCCAACACATCAAATGGACCCACGTATCTCAGAGCCAACTTGGAAGATTTTCCAAAAGTAATATAGCTCTTATGTGGCTTGACTCTCAAAAAGACCTTGTTCCCTACTACAAACTATCTAAAGGTTCTATTCTTGTTGGAATAACTCTTATGTCTATTTGTCACCTCGTTCAGTCTTCCCTTAATAAGTCTCATTTGCTCTTCCATCTCCTTCAACATTTCAAGACCCACTATGATCCTATCTTCCAATCTATCCCAACTGATGGGAGTATAAATTTTTTTCCCATACATGGCCTCAAAAGGTGCCATACCCAAGGATGCATGATGGGAGTTGTTATAAGAAAATTCTACCAATGGTAGATACTCTTCCCATTTATACTGCTGGTCCATACAATACATCCAAAGAAGGTCTTATACTACCTATTTCACTCTCCCGGGTCAAATGTTGGTCTGAGGATGATAGGATGAACTATAATTTAGCTTGGTCCCCAAAGATGCATTCAAATTTTTCTAGAACCTTGATGTCATCCAAGTATCTCTAGCAGATATGATGGTTTCCAGAACTCCATGCAAGCAGATCTCTTGGAAAAATTTCTTGGCCAAGGTCAACGATCCATCCTTAAGATTCCTTGGAATAAAATGTGCCACCTTAGTTAACTTATCGACTACTACCAAAATGACATCATGTCTATTCTTGCTTAAAGGTAACCCTTGTACAAAGTCCATGCCGACCACTTGCCATTTGTACTTAGGTATATCATGAGGATAAAGGAGCTATGTTGGATGCATGTGCTTAGCCTTAACTCACTTGAACTCCAAGTACCTAGCTACGTATTACACTACATCCTTCTTGAGCTTTGGCCAATAATACAAGTTTTTCAATTATGCGATCATATTTGTAACTCCGAGGTGTCCTAAATATTGTGCATTGTGAACTTCTTCTAGGACCAGCTTCCTAAGCTCTCTAGAATCTAGAATATACATTCGCCTTTGATATCTCAAGATATCATATGATTCAAACTCATACCCATCAAATCAATGGTTTGAAAGATTCTCTTCTAAAGCCTTCTTCACCCTCTCATAATGCTCAACTTCTTGCAAGTGTTGCATCACTTGCTACCTCAAATTGGATCTCATAGATGTCATAGCTGCCATATGTCTTCTTCTACTAAGAGCATATACCACTCTATTTTCCTTTCCTTTTATATACTCGATTCCACAGTCGTACTTGCTAAGGAATTCTAACCACCTCCTCTACCATGCATTGAGGTTTGGTTGGGTGAAGATGTATCTCAATCCCAAATGATCTATTTTGAGCTCAAATGAATTTCCCAAAAGATAATGTCTCCACATCTATAAGGCATGCACTATAGCTACTAATTCCAGGTCATGGGGCACATAATTCACTTCATGTTGTTTCAGCTTCCTTGACTCATACACCACCACTTGCCCTTCTTGCATTAATACTGCACCTACACCGTCTCTTGAAGTATCTGTGATCACTGAGAATTGACCATTGGGATCAGGTATAGTCAGCATTGGGGCTATCGTGAGCTTCTCCTTTAGGAGTTGCAAGTCTTGTTCACACTTTTCCGTCCACTCAAACCTCTTTCCTTTCTTTTGGAGTGAATTTATTGGGGATGCAATTTGAGAAAACCCTTGCGCATATTTCTTGTAATAACTGGAAAGGACCATAAAGCTTCATACCTTCGTCACACTCTAAGGTGTCAACCATTCCATAATTTCTTTGATATTTTTGGGATCCACAAAGACTCCTTTAGCTAAAATAACATGACCTAGGTAGTGCACCTTGTCTTGATAGAACGAGCACTTGGATTGCTTTCAAAAAATATTCTTTTCCCTCAGTCGTTGTAAGCACTTGGATTGCTTTCAAAAAATATTCTTTTCCCTCAGTCGTTGTAAGACTATCCTCAAGTGTCGGTCATGCTCCTCAATAGACTTGGAATAAACTATAATTTCATCAATAAATATTACAATAAAATCATACAAATAATCCCAAAACACACTATTCATAAGATTCATGAAATTTGCAAGTGCATTGGTCAATCCAAATGGTATGACGATGAACTCGTAATGCCCATATCGAGTTCAGAAAGCAGTCTTTGGGATGTGATCCTCTTTTATTCTCAACTGGTGATAGCCATATCTAAGATCTATTTTTGAGAACATTGACGCTCCCTTCATCGATCCTCAGAAGGGGATATCGATTTTTGATGGTCGCCTTGTTTAACATTCAATAATTAATACAAAGATGCAAGGTTCCATCCTTCTTTTTCACAAAGATAACCAGTGCTCCCCAAGGTGACACATTGGGCCTAATAAGCCGCTTATGTAACAACTCATGTAACTGGGCTTTTAATTCATAAAGTCGGTAGTGGTACGGGGCCTTAGACTGAGGCTCGACTCCAAACACTAGGTCGATAGAGAAAAAAATTCTTGCTTTGGAGGCATCTTAGTGAGATCTTTAGGGAACACATCTCAGAATTCACTAAGGATAGGGTAATCATCTAGGTATGGTTTCTCTTTGTCAAGTTCACTGACTTGCACAAGATATATGACACAACCCTTCCTTTGAGCCCTTTTGAGCTGCATAACTAATATCTGCCTAAGTTCTAGGGGTCTTTGTATCCCATAAATCTCAACCGGGTCTCCATAGTCAACCAAACAAGGGTGATCCCACAAAGCTGGTTTACAATTTCTGGGAGATTCTGATTTTTGCTGAAATCACATATTTTTAGAAAATATAATGATTTAAGCCTTAAAAAGTTCCATTTAAAGCATTCCAATTGAAGAGGGTTTGATCAAACTACCTTAGATCAAACCCCCTTGGATAGAACCCCGCTAGTTTTAAACCATACCTATAACAAAGTCTCCTTTACACCTATCAAAATGCTGATAAAAACCACTTTTGATTTACCTTTTGGGGGATCAAATGAATTCATTTAAAATTTATTTTTTGCAAGTATGTAGTCATTATAAGTTTCCCAAAAAGTATAATTTTAAATAAATTTAATTTAATTATTATATTATTTTTTATTTCTTGTGAATGTAGGTTTTTCACCGAAAATCAAACTCTCTATTTTGCACGTGGAAAAATAGAATATAATCAATTTTTTTTTTGAAAAATATGAGTGCACCAGATATCGAATTCCTTGATCCAACAAAAAAAAGAGAATTTTGATACATACAAAAAAAGTTATTTGTTATACAGTCCCCCTATGTCTGAATTATAATTGGTTTGACTTCGAAAATTGTTTAAGGAAAAAATATTCAATAAAACACTATGAAACCAATTGGAAGCACTAGATATCATAGTCACAAATCTAAATTTGAAAAAAATAGAATTTTATCCTTCATGGAAAAAAAGTTATGTGTTATACAGTGAGCATCACTCCTTAAAAATGGTGTTTACTTAAAAAAACTAGTTTTCGAAGGAGATGGAAAAGAAGTGCAATCTGATTCCAAAATTTTTGAAAAAAAATATATTTAGAATCTATAGAAAAAATGTCACAAATCATTAGTTTGCATCATCTTCAAATTCCTCATGGTTTAGCTGCTATAGGTGCCCAAAAGTGAAGATTTAGTTAGGAAAAATCAGTTCAGTGTCCAGTTTGGCCAAAAATTGTAAACCAGTATTGTGGGATCACCCACAACTAACCATCTTATCCTCATAGTTTACAATGGCTTTGTTAGTTATCTAGTTGATTCCAAAGATCACATCATAGGACCCTAGAGGTGCCATGTAAAGGTCAACTTGGGTCAGGAAGTTGGAAAGTTCTAAATCGCTGCAAAATAAACATGAATCTACTTCCCACTTTGCTTGATTTCCATACTAAACTAACCATGAGTTTGCAAAATATCTAGGTCTAATGGGAAGCTTAGAAATAATTCTAGGACCTATAAAACACTCAATAGCTCTAATATCTATCAAAATAGAAACGGTTCGACCATAGAGCTTACTCGTCAATCGTATCGAAGAAGCCTGACACTCTACTTTCTTGTTATCCACCATTGCATGGATCTTGTATTGTGGGGTCTACTGCTGGTTTCCTTCCTTCTGTGACTTCGGCTTTTGAGGGAAACTAGATGCATAGTAGTCACCCCCACAAGTGAAACACCCAACATGTGCTCCTCTTTGACCTCTAGACCTATCCTCTTTTAAGTACATTTGATTACTATTAAAGTTGTCATTGCCACTATTAGCCCTTTTATTCCTTCTGCCTTGGTTGCCTTCTCCCTTCTTCGAAGGGTTTCTTTCCCTTTTAAATCTCTCATCTGATGGGACTTATTTCCCTTCTTTTCATCACCCTTCTGAAACTTCTTATTTTTGAATTGAGGCTTGAAGTTTAAACCTTTGCACAGATTGGACAACTGCTACAACTTTTGTTCTTGCTTAATGGCCTTATCAAAAGCTTCTACCATCGTAAGGGGATTGTGGAGGTCCAACTCAACTCCAATGTGGGGTCTCAATCCTAATATTAAATTTTGAATCCAAAAATGCTCGAATTGGTACTGTGGTACATACTTGAGCAAATTGGTAAACTTCTCCCAATACTGAACTATAGTCAGGCCACCCTGGGTCAAATTTTGAAATTCACTAATATTCTTGTCAAAGAAAAGTTGTGGTAGCCACCTCTTCCTGAAATATTGGAGGAAAAAATCCCAAGTGATCTCCTCTGGCTTAAGTCTCCTCTCTGCCTTCTTGTTGTCCCACAAAGTAGATGCCTCTCCAAACAGTTGATACACAACCTAAGCAACCTTAGTTTGGTCTGAAAAGTTACAAAGTCCAAAGTATTTTTCCATCTCTATAATCCATGCCTCGGCTCCATCCCCAATGGCCTTGCCATCGAATTTTGGTGGTGCTACCTTTTTAAGATCTTTCCCCAGTTCTTCCTCAATTTGACCCTGATTGGGATCCCCTTGACCCCCTCCACCTTGGTTAGGTTCCTCATTCCTATGAATCTGATATTCCCATACACCTCAAACCTCTTGCTCCAAATGGTCCATTCAAGATTCTTGTCGGTTCAAGAGTTCCATGATTTGGTCTAGCCTCTTGCTTGGCCCATTGTCCTATTTGCTATTGCTTGCTTCTTGTCTGGTGGTCACCATAATGACTCACACTCGACCTATGCCACATCTATGTTTAGTGTAACTTAACACAAGGTTTTACATTTAAACAATTGCATCTACACAATGCTACGTACACAACATGTATGTAATATAAAATAGATATATACATTCATTCACATCAAGACAAGTCTTCAAGTTCGCGTCCTTGAACATCAAAAAAATACTTTTTTTATTTATATTAAATATGGATTTACACCAATCCTTATTTACAATTTTTTTCCATACTAAGCAGTTCCCTCATTATCAGAAAGAGGACACTCCTCTAGGTCCTCATCCGAATTTACATCATCTTTCTTAGGAGAGGTAGGACGTGTGCGCAGACACTCCTCTTTTGTCAATAAAGGTGCATTAGGTCCACATCCTATTGGAAAATATCTAAATGCGGAGGGTTTCTTAGTCTTAGGAGTTCGTTTGGACTCCTTAATCTTTTTTCCTCTCTCCAACTTGACTCAAGTGAGGGCATGTGCCGGAGTTTCATCATTAGGAATCTCAGGTTTGTCTTCGGGTTTTGGATTCTCTTCGATACTGACTTGATTTTTTGAAGCCCTAATGGTTTTTCCTTTCTCCCTCTTGAGTTTGACCTTCCCATTCCTGCAACCAGTTCAAATTTTGGTTATTTTCAAGATAGCTCATTTTTTGGTAAAGGGTCTACTAATTTACCTAATTCCAACCTCTGTGGGCTCATAGGCCTAGAGCTGAACCCTAAGCTCTGACACCAAATGTAACATGCCTAACTAATATTTCCAAAATAAATTAATAATTGACATTATGAATATAAATTTATTGACACAAATCCCATAGCTATTTTCCAACATAGCAATTTCTATTTATGGACAAGAACATGGTTCAGGTGCTTTTCTACCCGACCATGAAGCAATGCTTCCCTGGAATTCTTGTGTCCATCGAAGAATACCCAACCCTGCACGAAACACTTAGCAAGAGATACAATTTACAAGGTGGAATATGTGCATGCCTAACTACATACATTTCTATCTACTGTTAGAACATGCAAGTTCCATGTTAGGTAAAAAAAATAAGGAAGACAAAGAGAGGATAAATAATCAACAGTTTTTTCGACTAATGACTGCAAAGATTGGCCAAGCTCATGTTGCATAAATGCAACTTAAATTAGATTTGGAAAAGAAAATCTAAACTCTTTGGCTCCCATTCCTGGAGGGTAGCTTATCATAACAAAAGGGGTATCCCTTCCTTCTAGACCATCTACTAGCATCATACATCAGTGTGCTACAGGACATGTCTAGTACTTTTGTATCATTCCATTTCATCAATCACCAAGAAAGTAATCCATTTAAATTTGGTATATCCATTCATCTATTCACCATATAACTATATTTCCTTAAGATTCATATTTGCACTTCAACACTGTTCCATTTCTATAGTTCTTTCCTTTGCAAATGAATTAATTAAACATAATTAAATGAGTAAATTAAGACTAAATAAGAAGATATACCACATGTATGTGAACATGCATACACGATGAGTTTATGCATGTGCACATAAGTGCATATTGTTCACAGTTTATATATGCATATACATTCTTTAAGAATAATGATAATTTTTTTTTAATTCAACATGCAAATTTCTAGATCAAAGATACATTGAATTCTTCAGATACACAAGTTCTTGTTTTATTCACTATATTCCAATAATAACACAATGAATATCTATACAATGGTGCAAGATTTATCAAATAACAGAGTTCCAACTAAAATGATATCGGGTTGTTTACTTTTAATAAACAAAATCAATTTTAGAAACATTATGAGAACCAATATTAATTCTTGTCAATCATCAGTTTGAATTGCTTAGTAAAAGCATAACATTATCCTACAATCATTTTGTTCTAGACAGACAAATAGGTTCTATAGTTAACTAACAAATCATTTATTCTCTATATTTAATTTATAACATTGTGATGCTCTACAATATTTTCATCTTTAAACCACACATATATGTTTATATAATGAAAATACTGGGGTCGATTTGCATTAATTGAGATATCGACTTATACCCTTCGCCCTATGTTCCAATGGTGTTGTCGGCCTCATACCGGAGGAACTGTTTTGTCATTTGAAAAGAAACATAGTGTATACTAATATTCAAATTTGTATGATTCATACACATGGTCGACAAAGCATGCACAAACACACATATATCTATGCATATATATATATACATATATATAAATGCCTGTTGAAGGAGTAAGGAATATTTATTCATAAGCCGCAAGGGTTCCATATACCCTCGGCCTATAATGGCTAATATTCTATCGACGACATACCAATATAACACATGCATTACCATTAATGAAAACATTTTACAACAAACAATTAACCTGGAACGATAGCATCGTTCCACTTTCCTTAACATAATGATGCATGGTCATTCGGCTTAAGTTAAATGACAACAAACACATTTATATTCATATAGCTTATCTCAGTTGTTGAATGCATTGCAATAGGTTGGTAAGAATCATGACTCTCTAATCTTGTACAGAACGACATATATTGTCCACTAGCTAACAATGGAGATGGTGAAGGAATTGCCCATATCTCACATGCCAAACATAATGATAGGAACCATTATGAGCCAAGCCATGGGTTCAAATGATTCTTATCATTCATATTTTCATCACAAAGTCAATATTGAAGCCTCAAACATTGATATCATTTGGTTGAGAAAACAAGATGGATATCACTCTAAACGGTGCTACATTTACAGAGAACATATCGATGTTATCTCATATTGCAGATTAATCAAATGTATTGGCTAAATCCCAATTAAAATATGTGGTTTGAACATGCATGTGCATGTCGATATCACATCAAAGGTTCCATGGGGATTTTGACCCACCAACATGGCTATCAAAAAATATAACAATGCAAAACAAAACCAAAGCCACAAATGTAAAATAGAAGATAACAACAAAAGACTCGATACACATAAAGCTCTTAAAAAAAGAGTCATTCAAGCATTCAATAGAAACATCAAAATGAGGCATCGAATTACCTCTTGATCTGCAAGTTCGGTGCCTTTTTCCTCCATCAAAATGGAAACAAAAATCCCTCTACCCGTTCTTTCTTCCTCTTCCTTTCTTTTTTCTCCAAACCTTCTCTGTGATTTTGCTAGATTGTCTCCTTTTTTCAAAAATTTCCTACTCCCTTGTTGATCGATTATGCATGCTATTTTTGTAGTGGTCTTAATTCATCATTCCTCCATCTCTTAGCCACCCATTTTCCCTATTTCTTAAGCATTATTTCCTTCTTTCTAATATGGGAGAGGTTGACCATTTTCAATTTATTAAGGAGTTATGAATAAAAGCCAACCCTTATTGTTGAAATCCATTCTCATAGATATGTAAATACATATACATATACATATATATACATATATATATATATTTGTATATAATTATACATATACATATACATAGACATATATATATATATATATATTTATAAATTCATAAGATATGTTTTTATTTCTTTTATCAAGATATTATTTTTCAAGTGCTTTTAAAAGAACAAATAATATAATCATTCTGTAGATTCCTTTTTTGCATTTGCTCAAAACAAACAACTATTAACATTGTTAGTCAAACTAAACAAAGCAAATAAAACATCCCTATGAAATACTTGATCATGTCACATATGCAAATAAGATAGAAAGAACCAAAACAATTAAATAGAGCATATGAAGGATGTCAAACCCTTATCCCATAGTGGATTGGTGCTACTTTGATGTGGAAAGTAGCCCTTTCCCAACCCTTTGATAAGCTCTTGGATGATGAAATTGCAAGATGATGAATGATCAAGATGAAAATGCTTGAGATTGTGAGTCAAGTTGTGGATGAACTTGTGCATAAGATTGTGGATGAAATTGAGTATAATAATCTTGCATGTATTGTGGATCCAAATGAGCATGGTGATCTTACATAGATTGTGGATGATCAATACAATAGAGAAGCTCTCTATTTATAGCAAAGAAGGATGGAGGATTGGAGAATATGATGAAAGTGGGATCAAAGATGGACCTGTGAAACCCCAATCCTTATACCTACACAAACACAAGAAACAAACACAATATTAGATCCAATGCAAGTAAGAACCAAGATTACCTATGAAATTCATTTGCAAAGCTCAAATAAGAAAGAAAATGAAAAATGAAGCAAGAAAGCAATGAAATCCTATTTTAAGATGAAAACTCTCAATCCCATGGGGTAATTGGTTCCATTTTGATGTGGAAAATGACCCTTTCCCAATTCCTTGTAAGTTTGATGATGATCTTTGATGAAGATTGGTGCTTCTTGATTCAAAATGTTGATAACCTAGCTAAGATGGATGAAATGCTATGAAACTTGGATGAAAATGGATGAGAACGGATTCAAAATGACTATAGTGATCTTGCATGGATTGTGGATGATAAAATGCAATAGAGGAGGCCTCTATTTATAACAAAGAATGATGGAGGATTGAAGAATAGGATGAATGTGGGATTAAAGATGGATCAATGGGATTGTGCCACTTGTCAAGATGCTAATGGAAGGAGGTGGAGCACATTTTTATCAATGTGCAAGTTAATGCATTCAAATTCAAATTTGAATTTAAAGAAGTGACATGTTTAGGGGGGATGAAAGAAGAGTTAATGTCAAGTTGACTTGTGTAAGAGACATGTAAGAGCTTTAAATGCTTTGTTGGATGGACAAGTCCTTTTGGAGGGATTTTTTGAATTTGGAGGAATATTCCATCCTTGATTCCTTTTTAAATGAAAATAGATGATTTATAAATCAATTAAATTGATTTTCATGTGCAACTTGTAAAATCTAGAGGATTTGAGTGATTAGTGTTAGGATTAATCAAAAATTGATTAATTTAGATGAAGATTAGCTTATTTGACACTTTGAATTAGATATTAGGATTTAAATAAATCCAAATGAGAGGAAAATGATTTTAGACTTAATTAAATAAAGTTTGATTTATTTAATTAAAGAGGATGATGTTAGATTAAATCAAATAAAGATTGATTTAATAGAATGACTTTAGAGATTTAATAAAATAAAATAAATTATTTAATTAAATAGAGATGAGAGGGTTAATTAAATAACAAGAGATGATGACTTAATTAGATAAATTTGATTTATTTAATTAAGGGATGAAAGGTGATGACAAGCTAAGAAGATGTTTCAAGATGAAACGATGTTAGTAAATTAGGATCAAGTGTGTCGGTATATTTTTCATGTCTACATTTTGGCCCTCTTTGAAGAAAAGTACTTGTTGCATTGGTTCAAAGAATAAACTTTATGAGATAAAAAATCTTTTTTTTTTTTTCAAATGCCCTATTGCTTCCCCAGTGAAAGAAGAATTACGTTGGTATACTACCCCCTCGAGAGATCGAGCTGAAATGTTAATTTTTTGATCGAGATCGCGATAAAATGCGAGGGGAGTGGTTCTACTGATCAAAGGATGAAAAATAATTCTTTAGAAAGATTAGATATTTGACATAGGCAATTTTGATGATGTATAGACAGTCATCGGCCATGGGTAGCCTCATGTATATTTTGATATATTACACACACTTGATACTTGGATAGAAATGATAGAAGAATAAGAAAAATAAGATGAAGACAAGAGGATCCAACAAGCCCACTTTATTAGAGATGATAATGAGGATGATGATGATTGCTTATCAAGAATTGGGATTTTAAAAGGGCTACTTACCTTATGTTTGATAACACACGTAGGCACGATGCATCAAGGTATAAAGAACCAGGATGGCGTTGTACCTAGTGCGATGGCCTTTGACTTGAAAAATAGATAGGAGTATTATTGTTCACACTTGAAATACAAAAAACTTACTAAGATGTACTTAAAATATTTCAAACATCTCAGACTAGAACACGAAAAGGAAAAACCTAACAATGTAATAGTCAACAAGTTGTCCAAAACACCTTCCATCCATACCCAATAAAGCAAGTATTCGCCAAGGTTATACAATAAGAATGTCCAACAAGCACAACAGACAAAAGATAATGATCAATGCCCCATTCCTTTCTCTCTAGATCATTTTGATTAGACATCATCGTGATTTCATTGGAATGAGCGCAATAAGATAAATCAAAAAAGAAAAGATCAAGTACACAAACCAGTCATTGTTCTTTATACCTCTAGCCAAAGGGATTTGTTTTGATTGGGATAAGAATCCAAAGTGATTTTGCCAAAGATAATGCCCATTGTGGGAAGGATGCATCCTAGGACATGTTAGTGGATGGTGGAAAGTTGATAGGTTGTTTGAAAGCTATTGATATAAGGTTGATTGACATGTTTGCGAATGATCAAGAGTTTGATTTTTCATTTAAAAGTTTGGTGTTTGATTTTTGATTTTGCGTTTGAAGTTTGCTTTTGCTGATTGTTGTGGTTGTTTCTGTTTTTTTTGCCAAAGGATGAGGGTGACAATTGTTTTATTATGGATGAGATTATTGTGGGTGAAGCGAAATGGGACAAGTGGATTTTTTAAATATTTGGATGTTTTTGAAATGTTTTGAGGCTGTTTTTGGTATTTTCAAGATGTTTTAATTTTTAATTTTTTTCAAAAATTTCAATGTTTTTGGTGTTTTATGAGATTTTATGAATGTTTTTGGATTTTGTGTCTCGGGGGCTCATCAAAGATTAGCCGTACCTACGTTTAAGCTTAGAGACGATGTAGTTCAAATAACATGTTTTTGATGTTTTTCTGACTTTTTGACCTGTTTTGGGATTTTGATATGTTTTGGATGTTATCTGGATTTTCTTAGTTTTTTGAATATTTTTGGATTTTGATATGTTTTGAATGTTTTGGGATTTTTCGCATGATTTTGACGATTTGGATAAGGATGTTTCTGATGATATCAGTGATCTGTTTTTGGATTTTGTTGAAAACCAAGCTAAGGTTGATTAATCGGATCGATGAATTGATGATGATAACATTGTTGAGGATACACAACAATGCAAGGATTGGGATGGATATCCCAAGATGATGAGGGATTGATTGAATTTGATTGATTAGGATTGATGATGATAACATTGTTGAGGATACACAACAATGCAAGTATAGTGTTAAGTAACACAAGGATTAGGATGAATATCCCAAGATGATGAAGGATTGATTGAACTTGATTGATTAGGATTTTGAGGCTTGATTTGGAACAAAAGTTGGTTTTGGATGATTTGATGTGATGTTGAAGCACGCGCATTAGATGCAACTAATATTGATTGTTTTGATTGATGTTCGATGAAAGATAAAGCTTGATAAGGAACATTTTCTCATGAAAATATGTCATGGGTTAGTGATTTGGATTCTTTTTCTCTCACAATTGCTTTGACCAATTTGATTTCATATTTTCTAATGTTCAGATCACCACATAAGTTGGAGGATATAGATCAATATTTATTCCCAAAGCAAGATGTAAATATTTGCCCCCAGTGTCTAGCAATGTATGGAATGCCATGGATGGATGCTTGGATAGGTGTATGGATGGAGGGATATGGATTATCTTGTGATATGTTCGGATAAATAAAACTCATTTGGATAGTGCTTCATGGATTAGATAATGCTGGGTAGGATAGGATAAGTGAAAATGACCCATGTCAAGATGTTTACCATAAGCAAGTGTAAAGTGTGCACCAAAATTTCATCAAGATCAAGATAATTTGGACTATGGATGATAATGGATGAAAATGGATTGGATAAATGGTTCATGAATGAATGGATTTATTATGGATAAGATGGATGGAATGTTGGATTTATTATGGATGGGATGTTGGATTTATTATGGATGGGATGTTCGACTTATTATGGATAGGATGATGGATTTATTATGGATGAGATGTTGTATTTATTATGGATAGGATGCTGGATTTATTATGGATGTGATAAGATGCTTTCACCTAAAGTAGCGCACGCAGATGCTTGATTCTACACATGACACCTGTTTTCCAAGTTTTCATCATGGTACTTTCTCAAATCACCGCCGTAGTGGTTTTCACTAGAGGACGATTTTTATCTTTACTTTTTTTAATCCTTTTTTTTGGATTTCATTTTTTGATTTTTTTTCTATTTTCTATGAAAGATTTTAAGCTCATGTTGAACCACCTGGTGGTGTTGATGTAGATGCTTCTGACATAATGTGCCATCGATATCCTGCTTGAAGAAGTTGCTTTGCCAAGATATGTGCACTTGAATACAACTTTTGAGATTCTTGATCGGCTTTGTTGATACTGGAGTTAACTTTGTCTTTGTGCGCACATCGCGATAGAGTGCCTTTTGAATCCTTATGAAGGGTTGCTACCAATACCTGGTCAATGTGAGAATTGGATATCATGCGTGGAGGCGTGGATGGAGTGTGTTTAGGAATAAAAGATGGATTTGTTGATAGTTTGGAACCTTTGACTCTCCAAACTTGGGAAGATGAGAAATGATGGGTGGATATGAAAGTGTGCGTGGAATTAGGACCAATTGCTTGATATACTTTGTACATTTCTTGAGAAGCCTTCTTTTGCCTTTGTGGACATCTTTAATGGATACTTTTCCCTTTTTTATTTTTCCCCATAGTTTCTTTGACTAATGGAGTTTGATAGGGATAATCTTTCTTTGTATTCTTTGGTATCCATGTGTATTTGATTTTTCCGGTATTCTTCTTAGCTTCTTTTACTTTGATGATGTTCTTTGTACTTTGATTCAAATATTTCTTTTGATGTTGGTTCCAATTCGTGGATGGAGTGATGGGTGGATGAACATTTGTGATGTGACTAGTTGTAGTACTGGCATCAGTTTCATCATAAGGATTCTTCGTGCTCCCTATGTTGACATTTTCTTGAGACATAGTTACCCTAGTATGGTGGTAGTAGCACCTTTGTTCCTTGATTCTGCCTGTTTCAAGAGTTATTGTTTAGTAAGCCTTCTCTAATAAATGTCTTCTGTAGATGATGTTGTTTCAATTTGCTGTTCTGTTGACTCTAGAATATCCTATTATGTCTGACCTATTTCCTTGAGTGGATAATGGTGGATATCTTCATACATGATGTCCTCAATCTGAATTTGGGATATTTCTGATCCTGATGTTGACAATTCAGTTTGACTGTAGGAATCAATATCCTGTTCTTTTTGTGTAATAATGTCAGGAGTAAAGGAATCCTATTTTGAATGAAGATCATTTACGTATCCATCAAAAGAAAGCATCTCATGGTTATATGGAGGATTATGTGCTATGTGGATATGATCATCATTTATAGATATGAGAGTGTCCATTACATCATTGTAGTAGCTTGGAGATGCAAATTCTTGATCTTGATTAATTTTGGAATTGCTTTTGACATGCTTTGGATCAAGTTCTTGACATGGGTCAGTTCCATTTCTTATAAAGGGTTCTTGGATGCCATCATTAGACATGGGAAGTGGCTTAATATCCTCTTGATCTTTGGGTGGACTTAGATCAAATGTTGAGTTAAGGATCCCTTCAGTATCTGTAACCATGAGGTCAAAGGGTGTCAACATGTATTGAAAAGGACCATTTCTAGACCTTGATGAAAGATGTTGATCATGCTTTGGAATAAATTCTTGAGATATGTTCTCTAACTCATTAGGTGATGTAGAGACATGTTCAACATGATCATTGGTCGATGGGTAGTGGATTATGTCAATATGATCAAATAATTCTAACACTCCTTCAAATAGATCACTAAAAAGTGGCTCTTGATGTATGGTGAGTTGATCATCAGATAGGGTAGAAACATCTTCAATGTGATCATTAATGGAGAGATATTGAACATTGTTTTCAACAATTGTGGCGAAGAGATTGTCAATGTATTCAACCATAGGGTCAAGTGATGTTGACATTTCTTGAATTGGATCATTGTTGGGTATTGTTGGTGGATTTTGATCATGATTGAAAAGTGACTCTTGATATATGTTGATTTCATCTTCGGATGAGGTAGAAACATCTTCAAGGTGCTCATTGATGGATAGATCTTGATCATTGTTTTCAACAATTGTGGTGGGGAGATTATCAATGCTATCACTAGTGGTTGAATCTTCACCATTGTCCCCAATAGCTATTATTTTTTGATCAATAAGGTCTTCGATGAGATTTTTGAGTCGAATACAATTTGACGTTGTGTGTCCCTTTATTTTGTGAAAACCACAATGGTGATTTTCATTGTACCATGACGGTTTCAATAAGGGTTCTTGATAGTTCTCATAGATGGGTATTTTAATGAGATTTTCCCGCTCCAATTGTTGCATGATCAATTCGATTGGTTTCCCAAGTGGTGTGTATTCTCGTTTGTTACCCTATAAGGCTTGTACTTTAAATTGACCTTATAGTGATTTATTTTGGAGATGTGGTGATTGATCTTTGAGATGGGGTGATGGGATTTTTTGTTGATGTTGTTGATCTTGATATCCAACCTCTTGACATTGGAGATATTGTTCTTGATGTGGTTGTGGACACAACTCAATGCTTTGATGACATGGTTTAACCAATGGAAGAGTGCATTGATTTTGGAGTGAAGATGTCTCTTGACTCAATAATTCAATTAGTTTGGCAAGTGAAGTAATTTGATCTTGATTTTGATCTTGACACTTGTGATATAGTTGATTTGGATTTTGTTCAAGAGGATTTGGAATGTACACTTGTGGTGTTTGCATGGGATCATGGAAAAATTGATTTTGGATAATGTTCTGATTTGGGATGATGTTTGGATTTGGCATTATAGGTTGAAATTGAACATTGTTGTGGTTGGGAACCATATTGCCTTGATTTAGGTAACTTTGATTTTGCATGGTGTTACTTTGACTGGGATCAATACATGGTGTCGTTAACATCTTGTTTGGACTTTGAACAACATTTGTATGATTTGCAAACATATCTATCCCAAAGTTTATCAAGTGTGGACTTGAAACGTTCATGCTTGGTAAACTTGTACTTGCTATATTCACATTTGGCATGTATGGATTTGGTGGGATAATGTTGTTCATTTGTGGAAGACTCATGCATTGGGTGTTTGGTTGATAGATTTGTAGGTTTGGACTCAGATTTAAATCTACCCTAGGAAAAGGTGTTCCAAAATTTATATTGGGTCTACTCACATTTGTTGTACCATTGAGGTTTGTAGGAGATAATGATCCTATGTATGAATTGTACAAATGTGGGTTTTGACAATCAATTGGCATTGTAAGGCTTTGATAGTTTGGTTGATTAAGACCACTCATGATGAATGGATCATGTTTATATTCCATGTTCTTCTTGTGTTTTTACCTTGTTGACCTCTAATGGATTTAGGACCAAAGATGAGATGAAGGATGAAAGGGGTGAATAATATGGATGTTGAACTTTTAAGACCCTTGGAGGAGATACTAGAATTTAGGACTTTTGGATTTTCTGATTTAGATTGGATTTGACTTTGATCTAGATTTTTGATTTGGATTTGATATGGATTTGATTTTGATTTTGATTTTATGTGGATTTGATTTTGATTTTGATTTTGGATAATGAACTAATAAAACCCAAGATGTTGGATGTTATCTATGGGATAAATTTACTCACAAGATGATAATTTGACTAAGTGTAGGGAGAAGGATGTATCTGCACACACAACCAAACAAGATGATTTTGATTTTGATTTGAAAGGATTTGCCAAAATTCTAGTATGAGTGATTTTCCCAATGGTTCAAAAGTTGTTTGTGAGATGGGATTTCATTGATGTTTGAGATGGATGAAATGATTGGTTTTTTTGATCCTAAATGAACCTAAGAGGGACTTGTTTACAAGACCAAGGTTTTGAAGAACATGCTTTTCCCTAAGAGTACTTCAAACCAAAAGATAAATGTTTGCTCAAAATACCATAAGAAAAAAGATAAACAAGAACATGTATGGGGTTCAATTGATTTCATCTTGATTAATGAATTGCTTTTACCACTTCCAATGTCTTGCTTAAGTTTCTAACTGAATGCCTATGTCATAATTTCTTTTCATCCCACAAGGTCCATTATGTGGAAATCAAGAGAATCAAGACAATAGTTCCCTAATGTTAACTTTAGAGAGAGAAAATTGAGATATAAATCCAAATACTTAGAAGCCTCTAAGGATAGAATCCCAAGGGCAAGCAATAGCACTTAAATTTTGTCAAATGTATTTGCTCCTCCTAAAGGGTTTGAAAGTTGATGCTGATGTTGAATGTTTGTTTTTCAATGTTTAAGATCAAGCAAAGCGTTTTAATTTCAAGAACATGCACAACCCTATGGATATTGAGACAATATTTATTGAATCCCCACTTGGATAAATCCAGCTATGCCTACTTTTAGCAGATGATTAGATGCTTGACCACACATGCTCCTCCTTATAGTGCACTTGCTTCTCGAGTCATCCAAGCATCAATACCCATGGATCTCCCATGGCATAATTTTCATCTCTACTAAAAACCGTAAAAGTGTGGGGCAGCTTCAAAACGACTGTTCTTGCACCAACAAATAGATAAGGATTTTGGTCTTTAAAACAAGGGGTTTTAATGCGGGAATTTCGTTCATGGGGGATCATCCATGTGGCGAGAGACCATTGCTGCCCTTCTCATCAGAACAATCCTCATGATACTTTCGTTTCTTCAAGTACCCACACTTATATCTCGGGTGGAATTTTCTTGGCTTTAGCGTGTTCCCAATTGGGTTGTTCCCTTGGGTGATTAATTTTTCCCACAAGACAACGCCTCTAAGATAATACAAAAATGAGCAAACACATCCGTAATTCAATCAATATTCGTTGATAAACAAAGAGAGAACACACGTGATATGTTCCACTCACACTCGCAAGATTTGTTCAATTTTATGATCCAAATTGAAATGTGTGGGTAATCATTTACACAACTTAATGTCACCAAAAAACCTTTTGATTCTCAAGATCGTCGTGAGGCGCGAGAGAAGCACATATGTTTTTTTTTATGGTATTATTTTGGGTAATTGATTACAAAACAAAAATGCACATGTTCATTTTAAATCCTTAAAGCAGTGATTTGATTCTTTTTAAAGCACCAAAACGAAAGATGAAAGTTGTTTGTTCAATTGTTAACTTTAAACAAAATCTAGTAAGTTTTCCTAAAATTCTTTTTAATCCTTTTGTAGCAAAAAAAGAAAAGAAAAGCTTTTGTAATGTTCTTTTTAGAGTCCAAAAACAAGTGAGTTGGCTTAAAACAGAAAATGATTGCAGTAATTAGATGCTATAACAAACATTAAAAAATTATCTTTCGAGTTCATTTTTCCAACTTTGCTCCGGTGCTCTAGAACTTCCTGCTCTAGAAATTTCTGCTCCAGAACTTCCTACTCCAGAACTTTTTGCGCCGGTGCTCCTGAAATTTTTTGCATTGGTGCTCCTAAAATTTTCTGCGCTAGTGCTCCTAAAATTTTCTGCGCCAAAACTTTATGCTCCAGAACTTTCTGCACTGGTGCTCCTGAAATTTTTTGCGTCAGAACTTTCTGCGTCGGTGCTCCTGAAAATTTTCTCCAGAAACTTCCTGCCCTCATTCTAGCGCCAAAATGTGAAATCCCAATCCTTATACCTGGACAAACACAAGAAACAAACACAATATTCGATCCAATGCAAGTAAGAACCAATATTCCTCTTGAAATTCATTTGCAAAGCTCAAATAGGAAATAAAATTAAGGAAATGAACCAAGAAAGCAATGAAATCCTATTTTAAGATGCAAACTCTCAATCCCATGGGGGAATTGGTGTTATTTTGATGTGGAAAATGGCCCTTTCCCAATTCCTTGTAAGCTTGATAATGATCTTTGATGAAGATTGGTGCTCCTTGATTCAAAATGTTGATAACCCAACTAAGATGGATGAAATGTTATGAAACTTGGATGAAAATGGATGAGAACGGATTCAAAATGACTATAGTGATCTTGCATGGATTGTGGATGATCAAATGCAATAGAGGAGGCCTCTATTTATAACAAAGAAGGATGGAGGATTGAAAAATAGGATGAATGTGGGATTAAATATGGACCAATGGGATTGTGACACTTGTCAAGATGCTAATGGAAGGAGGTGGAGCACATTTTGATCAATGTGCAAGTTAATGTATTCAAATTCAAAATTGAATTTAAAGAAGTGACATGTTTAGGGGGGATGAAAGAAGAGTTAATGCCAAGTTGACTTGTTTAAAAGACATGTAAGAGTTTTAAATGCTTTGTTGGATGGACAAGTCCTTTTAGAGGGATTTTTTGAATTTGGAGGAATATTCCATCCTTGATGCCTTTTTGAATGAAAATAGATGATTTATAAATCAATTAAATTGATTTTCATATGCAAGTTGTAAAATCTAGAGGATTTGAGTGATTAGTGTTAGGATTAATCAAAATTTGATTAATTTAGATGAAGATTAGCTAATTTGACACTTTGACTTAGATATTAGGATTTAAATAAATCAAAATGAGAGGAAAATGATTTTAGACTTAATTAAATAAAGTTTGATTTATTTAATTAAAAAGGATGATGTTAGATTAAATCAAATAAAATTGATATAATAGAATGACTTTAGAGATTTAATCAAATAAAATGAATTATTTAATTAAATAGAGATGAGAGGGTTAATTAAATAACATTGATTTATTTAATTAATAGGAGATGATAACTTAATTAGATAAATTTGATTTATTTAATTAAGGGATGAAAGGTGATGACAAACTAAGAAGATGATTCAAGATGAAATGATGTTAGTAAATCAGGATCAAGTGTATCGGTATATTTTCCATGTCTACATTTTCCCCCTCTTTGAAGCAAAGTATTTGTTGTTTTTGGTTCAAAGAATAAACTTGCTGAGATCAAAATTTAATAAATTTCTAATTTTTCAAATGCCCCACTGCTGTCCCAACAAAAGAAGAATTAGACTGGTATACTCTGGGGTTTCTTTGGAGCATAAAGTTTTGGCGCAAAACTTTCTACGTCGGTGCTCCTGAAATTTTGCTCCAGAAACTTCCTGCCCTCCTTTTAGTTGGAAAATGTGAAACCCCAATCTTTATACCTGCACAAACACAAGAAACAAACACAATATTAGATCCAATGCAAGTAAGAACCAAGATTCCCCATGAAATTCATTTGCAAAGCTCAGATAGGAAAGAAAATGAAGGAAATGAACCAAGAAATTAATGAATGTAATGCCCCGTCTTGTAACCTAAAGAATGTTGCAATGACTACGATAGTGTAATATTTTTTTTTTTTAAAAGTGTAAACATGAACTTCACTAATGCAAACATTCCCTAAGATACGTGATGACGCACTACATGTAAATCCCAAAGATGAAAAAAGTAATTAACATAGCATGTGTTTAATTCTCATAAACTTAAGAGCATACATTCATTAACAATTAAATTACATCATTAAAGATATAAAGAATAAATATGATTCTTTCTTACATTGCATTTATAATAACATTTACAATACTCATTTCCAAATGAGGTAGGTCATACAAAAGTGTACAATTACATGTTACAAAAGTTCTCCCCGATTACAATTGAGGAGTGATACATGAATAAAGTTTCCACTGATATAAATGGATAAATATGAGAAAGTACATTTCCACACACAAGCTCTCCATCCAAGAAGTACTCGTCGCCATGAACAAGAACTGGGGACCCAATAGTGTAAGGTGCACGTTCCACCCAACCAAGTGGCACCCGTAGGCCCACCCCCCATGCTAGGAGATAGTAAAAAGGTTCCCTAGAAAAACCTACAAACCCTAGACACATATGAATCCAATGACAATCTATACAAGTACCAACTTAACTAAATGGTTACATTGCTTCCAGGACTGAATGATCAAATACACTAAGTTCACAATGATACTGTTATTATAGGTGGAGTGTCATCACAATGTTGCATAGGTTACCCAAGCATTTCTTCCTAGGTTCTGGCCCCCAACTTGGGTTACCCTGGTAACCTTTTACGAAACCCAGCCCCACATGCAATCTGTTGCGGAATCGAATATCTTTCATAATGACTAGATATCGATTTTTCCATTTCAGGCCTTCTCGACTCATCCCCAAGTCTGAACTAGCCCTTGAGTCTATGAGTAAGGCTTAATTAATCTAGTTAAAGGTTTTATACTACCTAATGTGTTGATTTAGTTTTCACTGATTAACTAACTCTACATGAGTTACCCTAGCACCACTTTGTGTGCCGGCCCTCATGAAGAGCCACTCCCCTAATAATAACACAAGGAAACTAATTTCACTAACTAAGAGTAGACAAGGTGCACATAAACTAACATCAAAATAAACAACAATATAACAATAGACATCACAACCTGTTCATAGAACCATGTGCACTACCCTAGTTTATTCGAAATATGAAATCATCATAAATACAATTCCCTCTTTAAGAAACTATATCTGGAAGAGTTATATTCTCAATTAACCTCAATTTGTCCCAACAATCATGAACAAAAGAATACACAACTTTAAATGCATTTCATACAATTAATTAACTAACATCAGGATCTCCTAAATCCAATTGCTATTTCAAGATAATAATGATAATCCTTGGACCAAAATATACTATCTCAATACAATTTCATTTTCAAACAAGTAATATATTAAAAATCTAATTGTTTATTACAATCTCCCAATAATCATTAAATAATTATCATCTTTCATTACAATTTTTTTTATTTTAAAACAATTCATTTCATTCTTTTATTAAAAGAATATATATTTGAAATGCAATATATTCTATTTTCAATATTTTAAAATTAAATATAAAATTTTATAATTAATATATATTTAATTAATATATATATATATATATATATATAATTAATTCTAATATTACAAAATGAATTCGTATAAATTAAAACCAAAATTATAAAATCTTAAACCAATATACATTTAGGGTTTTATCGGGCTGTTTGCATAGCCGGCCCTTAAGGGTCGCGACTGTGTTGGTAGCCTAAGCGCTGCCTGTGTGGGCAGTGCTGACTGCCTCCACAACCGTTACCCTTCATGGGCGGCTGTGGGGGTAGCCCCTGCGCCTCCCCCCTGCATACTTCCTAAATAAAATAAACGAATATTAACCTGCATTTTTTCTGACTTCCGCCTTGTGGAATTTTAATCTGTTTTTTAAATTTAAAGCCCCAATTTCACTTGTACGATGATTATTTTATTTGAGTATTATACATGATTTCAAATGCATAAGTTATATAACTATATATATAAAAACAATAAATCAAACATATTGCTCAAGAAGAGCAAATTTTAACAAATAATTTTTTTTACAGGAAGATTTTAAATGAAATAATACAGAGGTTTTCAATTTATCAATTTTGATAAAGGGTTTCAATTTCTGTAAAGAAGATTGCGTTCACAATCTAAGTCCTCAAAATCTTTTCCAAAGGGAATGTTTAACAAAGTTCTTCCCAGAGGTTTCTGTTTCCTCAAATTTATCAGAGAATCTTCATTTATAAATCTATTGAGATTTCTTTTGTTTTCTATTGAGAATTTTCTATTGTTTAACAATAGCCTTCTGTGTTGCTCTCTGATTTCACTATAAAATTTTGCTTCGAAATTTAACATAGAGAGGTAACAAATTTTCTACAGAATATTTTTAACAAAATTTACGGAGAAGTACATAAACTTCAATCAAAATTATTTATTCTACAGACAATCTTTTAATTTTACAAATTAACAAAACTTCTACAAATTTAAATCTTTATACAGACAATCTTTTCAAATCACAAAACTAAATAGCAAAGAACTTGTATTCCTATAGCTTGAAGAATTGACAGTTGAAAGAAAGCTTTGCTTGCTACGTGCAACTTCCAAAACCCTTTTCCAATCACCACTTTCAAAAGAATGCAAATTACTATACTAGAAATTATCCCGAGATCTTCTTCCAAAATTTTAAAATCAAAACCCCAAAAGAAAACACAATTTTTCTAGCAAATCTCTTCCGTGAAGTGCCTTTTTGCCCTTTTCCAATTTTGGCAATATTCTCTCAGAGAAAATCCTCAACAAGAATTTTCATTTAATTTTACTAACACACATGGAAAATGAAGAAAATATCTTCTAACAAACTCACAGATATTTTCTTCTAACAATTATCAAGAATTTATTCTATTTTATAGAATTTAAAATTTCAAAAACTAATTTCATTTTTTTAAACATATTTAAAATTCACATTCACACAAAAGCATTTACACAATATTTAATCTATTCTCTCAATAAAAATAATTTAATCAATTAATTTATTTATTTAATAAAATAACTTTAATCACAATGATTAAATTATTTTACCAATAAACTAATTTAATTAATTAAATAAAATATGAAGCTTTTATCGACAAAATTTAAAATTAATTTAAATAAGCATTAAATTATAAAGAACATTAATCTAACATTAAATTCACAAAATAAACCTTTCATAACAAATAACAAGGTAAACTTAGACGTGACAACCAAACATTCCAGACCTAAACTGACGACATAATGTGACTAGGGTTGAGGCTAGACTAGGAAAAGCCTCGTTACTATCTCCCAATCAACATTACCGTTGAGTCTGGACACGCTCAGACCTGTGAAACTAGGTGAAGTCGGTGTCATGTACCCACAATCCTGCAAACATACATATAACATACATATATATAATCTATGATTCAAACAAACCGTGAAGAGAAAAATTGCGGAAATCACAGGGCAGTCACAAGCGAGTGATGCAACTCCATTCTCTTCACCAATACAATATCACATCGAACTAACAAATAAACATCAATTAATCTACCATGAACATGTATATTAATAACATCTCAAATAAACATCTATGCTAACATAAAGCATGTCAGAAATAATCACCACCAAATAGTGTATCATCACATCATAAAATAAATCCACCATCGCTCTACAGTCAGCGATGAAATACATCAAAGAAAAGTATCAGGGTCTATCAAAGTGAAAACATACTGTCAGAAAACATAAGCAAAATGGAGGGGTACTACATCCTCCCCCCTAGGATAAGGCTTACTCCAGGAAGCCTGCAAACAGAAAACAGATAACACACACATCTAGAATACGTCCTCCCAAGAAATAGAAGACTCGCCACTAGGATCCCACTGGATCTATACCTGGTAAACATCTCGACCCTTGAGGATCAACTCCTGACGTTGAAGGACGTGCACGGTTTCCAAAGAACGATGCCAGTCCTCCACCAAAAACCTCTCCAACTGCACCCTGGTGCTCGACCTGGTGGTTATCCACCACGGTAAACACCCGATGTGATCTGCCTGCATCTCCTACTATTGACTCTGAAGCTGCTGGTCTATGAATGAACCCAAAAGTGTCCTTCTGAGGACACTGACGAGCAATGTGACCCTGTTGACCATAAGTAAAACATTCTATACTCCTGAATCCTCTATCACCTGGAGGTACACTAGACCGTGGAAAACTACCTCCACTAACTGCAGACTGAGAACTCAGTGTAGGCTGATCAAAACGATCACATTGAACTTGCTGCCAACTCTAATCTCTCTCATTCTGAAACCAACCACCACCATGTTGAGACCGAAAACTGTTACCCTGCTGAGGCTGAGTGTTCTTACTCTTTTGAGGATTACACTGCTGCTACTGCTGTCCACCCTTAGCGGGTGTCTGTTGGTTCCTAGAGGAACCTCTTGTCTGTATCTGACCACCTCATGGACCAAAACCTGCTATAGGTGCACTACCTATCTGGACACCTGTATGTCCACCCAATGCCAAAGTCAGATTCTCTTCCACAATATGCGCTTTCTCAACTGCAACCTCCATAGTCTTTGGTTTGAAGACTCTAACTCCTCCACTAATACGGGTGTTCAAACCCCTGATAAAATGCTGCACCAACATCGCCTCATCATCACCAACTCCTGCATATTGTTTGAGCTCATAAAATCTGCGTTCATACTGCTCAATAGATAAAGCCATCTAACACAAATAATGAAACTCATCAGCTTGTCGTTGCCTCCAATGCTCGAATAGGAAACGTGCTCTAAATATTTCTAAGAACATTTCCCAAGAAACTGACCCAATCTCCAGATGGAGCTTCTGCTCCTCCAAATGCCACCAGGTAGAGGCAAAACCTCTCAGATGCATAATGGCACATCTAGCTCAGGTATTGCTACCATATGGGTACATAGCAAAACATCTACCCAAGTCTAATAACCAGGTCTCTGCCTCTAGACCACCACCTGTGCCATCAAATGTAGGAGGGTGTGCCCTCAACAAATCTCTCATATGTCCTACAACTATGGCATCCTGCTCTACAGTACTAACTATTCCCCTAGGTGATCCAGGTGGATCCAAAATATCTCAAAATTTCACAGTCTCAGAATTCATCCAAAGAAGCATCAATGTGTAGAGCTCGTAGACATGATCCTGATGCAACTTTAATGGGCTCAAAAGGAGTCCGCATGCATAAGTTATGCTCAGTCAAAGGTTCGGTCAAACAGACAAATTAGGGGTTCAAAAGGGCAACAAATTGATTGTCTCAAAATGAAATAAAAATGACGCCAAGTCATAGTGCTCGTCGCGCTGATTCTAGAACTATATTCGGTTTCAAAAATGGAGCTCGTATGTGAAAGTTACGGCTGGTCAAAGGTTGGTCAAAATTTTGACTCAAGTTGACTTTGAGGACATCAGCAAGCTGACATGGCAGGTGGTGACGTGGCAGGAATGGTGAGTTGGCATAGACATGGTGGAAAAAAAGAATATGGATTAAACCATATTGTTAAAAGAAAATACGTATGGTTTAAAAATTAAAAGATTTTTATGAATTCAAGGAGGATTTGGTGGGATTTTATCCCTTAAAATCCTCTTCCCTTGCCCATAAAACAAGAAGAGGAAAAAAAATCCCGTAAACTTACATTTCAACAAATTAACCCCTTTAACCACCTTTCTCATATTTAACAGGTTTATTTAAAGAATAAAGGAGATTATTAAGGGGTTTTAAAAGATATTTTTAAAGATTATAATGCAAGTCCAAAATTATAACGGCCCATAGTTAAAGGGGTTCGTTTTTTTAATTGTATGGCTTGGAATTATAAAAGCCAAAGGTGGATTTATTTTTGAAAGATTAATTTGTTATACTAACGGGATATTAGTTATTTTTTATTGTAAAAGGGGGAAATGGTTGGAATTTTTACTTGTATACGGGAGATATGCAATATTTGCAAAATAATATGGTTAAAGCCATATTAGCAAATAAATGTGTATATAAAGGGGTGATTTTTGTAAAGGGACAAGGGGAAAATTATTGAGTGGAGAATTTTGTACGAGAGTTTTCTTGGAGAGAATTTGAGAGAAATAATTCTTTGGAGGAGAATTTACAAGGTGTTTTTGTACACCAAAAATTGTAAAAGAGTGAGAGATTGTGGAGAGATTATTGCAGGTTCTTGGAGCTTGGGTATTGTAAGAAAGAATAATTTTGCTTGGCGATATCAATAAAGTGGTCCCAACATTGAGAAGCGGACCTGGAGACGTAGTCCACATTGGACGAACTAAGTTATCAATCTGCGTGTTGTGATCCTTCTATTTCTTTGTCTCATTCTTCTCACTTCTGTCTCAATTTTCTCTCTAGTTTAAACTCAGTATTTGAATTTCTAATTACTTATTTTGTAATTTCAACGGTTAAAAGGAATAATCACACAATTCTGTATTAGATCAGGAAATTACTGTAATTAGATTTAATTTACAAGTTATTTTGTAAACTCTAATTACGGATCACTAGGAGATCTATCACATTCCCTAACCACCTCCTAATCAACTTTCTACCTCGGAACAAGTCTGGCAAGTACCTCTTCCGATAAGGGACGCAACTGTGCTCCCTCAACCTCTGGTTGAAATGAAATCTGTTCCCCACTTGTCTGTTCCAACTGAGGACCCAACTATTCGGCATGCTCACTCACATGAGAGCTCTGAGGGGGAGTAACCTGGGGATTCATCCCATGGCCTCCACCTCGACCTCGACCACGAACTCTACCACGATGTCTAGGCATGATCCTACACAAAAACAAAAACAAGTCTCAGATACAAAACAAACAAGGCTAACAAAAGACAATACTACGTAGTCTAACATCTAGGACATCCTAATGGGCTAACAATTACCCAGAGCATCCAGTGTTAGAACCTTTTCTTTGATACCAATATGTAATGCCCCGTCTTGTAACCTAAAGAATGTTGCAATGACTACGATAGTGTAATAATTTTTTTTTAAAAAAGTGTAAACATGAACTTCACTAATGCAAACATTCCCTAAGATACGCGACAACGCACTACATGTAAATCCCAAAGATGACAAAAGTAATTAACATAGCATGTGTTTAATTTTCATAAACTTAAGAGCATACATTCATTAACAATTAAATTACATCATTAAAGATATAAAGAATAAATATGATTCTTTCTTACATTGCATTTATAATAACATTTACAATACTCATTTCCAAATGAGGTAGGTCATACAAAAGTGTACAATTACATGTTACAAAAGTTCTCCCCAATTACAATTGAGGAGTGATACATGAATAAAGTTTCCACTGATATAAATGATAAATATGAGAGTACATTTCCACACATGAGCTCTCCATCCAAGAAGTACTCGTCGCCATGAACAAGAACTAGGGACCCAATGGTGTAAGGTGCACGTTCCACCCAACCAAGTGGTACCCGTAGGCCCACGCCCCGTGCTAGGAGATAGTAAAAAGGTTCCCTAGACAAACCTACAAACCCTAGACACAGATGAATCCAATGACAATCTATACACGTACCAACTTAACTAAATGGTTACATTGCTTCTAGGACTGAATGATCAAATGCACTAAGTTCACAAGGATACTGTTATTATAGGTGGAGTGTCATCACAATGTTGCATAGGTTACCCAAGCGTTTCTTCCTAGGTTCCAACCCCCAACTTGGGTTACCCTGGTAACCTCTTACGAAACCCGGCCCCATATGCAATCTATTGCAAAATCAAATATCTTTCATAATGACTAGATATCAATTTTTCCATTCCAGGCCTTCTCAACTCATCCCCAAGTCTGAACTAGCCCTTGAGTCTATGAGTGAGGCTTAATTAATCTAGTTAAAGGTTTTAGACTACCTAATGTGTTGATTTAGTTTTCACTGATTAACTAACTCTACATGAGTTACCCTGACACCACTTTGTGTGTCGGCCCTCATGAAGAGCCACTCCCCTAATAATAATACAAGGAAACTAAAGTCACTAACTAAGAGTAGACAAGGTGCACACAAACTAACATCAAAATAAACAACAATATAACAATATACATCACAACCTGTTCATAGAACCAGGTGTCTAAAACTGAATAGAACCATGTGCACTACCCTAGTTTATTCGAAATATGAAATCATCATAAATACAACTCCCTCTTTAAGAAACTATATCTGGAAGAGTTATATTCTCAATTAACCCCAATTTGTCCCAACAATCATGAACAAAAGAATACACAACTTTAAATGCATTTCATACAATTATTTAACTAACATCAGGATTTCCTAAATCCAATTGCTATTTCAAGATAATAATGATAATCCTTGGACCAAAATATACTATCTCAATACAATTTCATTTTCAAACAAATAATATATTAAAAATCTAATTGTTTATTACAATCTCCTAATAATAATTAATAATTATCATCTTTCATTACAAAACATTTTATTTTAAAACAATTCATTTCATTCTTTTATTAAAAGAATATATAATTGAAATGCAATATATTCTATTTTATATATTTTAAAATTAAATATAAAATTTTATAATTAATATATATTTAATTAATATATATATATATATATAATTCTAATATTACAAAATGAATTCGTATAAATTAAAACCGAAATTATAAAATCTTAAACCAATATACATTACTGAAATTATAAAATCTTAAACCAATATACATTTAGGGTTTTATCGGGTTGTTTGCACAGCCAGGCCTTAAGGGTCGCGGCTGTGTTGGCAGCCTAAGTGCTACCTGTGTGTGCAGCGCCGACCGCCTCCACAGTCGTTACCCTTCATGGGCGGTTGTGGGGATAGCCCCTGTGCCTCCCTCCTGCATACTTCCTAAATAAAATAAACAAATATTAACCTGCATTTTTTCTGACTTCCGCCTTGCGGATTTCAATCCGTTTTTTAAATTTAAATCCCCAATTTCACTTGTACAGTGATTCTTTTATTTGACTATTATACATGATTTCAAATGCATAAGTTATATAACTATGGATATATATATATATATATATATAAACAATAAATCATACAGATTGCTCAAGAAGAGCAAATTTTAACAAATAATTTTTTTTACAGGAAGATTTTAAATGAAATAATACAGAGGTTTTCAATTTATCAATTTTGATAAAGGGTTTCAATTTCCGTAAAGAAGATTGCATTCACAATTTAAATCCTCAAAATCTTTTCCAAAGGGAATGTTTAACAAAGTTCTTCCCAGAGGTTTCTGTTTCCTCGAATTTATCAGAGAATCTTCATTTATAAATCTATTGAGATTTCTTTTGTTTTCTATTGAGAATTTTCTATTGTTTAACAATAGCCTTCTGTGTTGCTCTCTGATTTCACTATAAAATTTTGCTTCAAAATTTAACATAGAGAGGTAACAAATTTTCTACAGAATATTTTTAACAAAATTTATCGAGAAGTACATAAAATTCGATCAAAATTATTTATTCTATAGACAATCTTTTAATTTTACAAATTAACAAAACTTCTACAAATTTAAATCTTTATACAGACAATCTTTTCAAATCACAAAACTAAATAGCAAAGAACCTGTATTCCTGTAGCTTGAAGAATTGACAGTTGAAAGAAAGCTTTGCTTGCTACGTGCAACTTCCAAAACCCTTTTCCAATCGCCACTTTCAAAAGAATGCAAATTACTGTACCGGAAATTATCCCGAGATCTTCTTCCAAAATTTTAAAATCAAAACCCCAAAAGAAAACACAATTTTTCTAGCAAATCTCTTCCGTGAAGTGCCTTCTTGCCCTTTTCCAATTCTGGCAATATTCTCTTAGAGAAAATCCTCAACAAGAATTTTCATTTAATTTTACTAACACACATGGAAAATGAAGAAAATATCTTCTAACAAACTCACAGATATTTTCTTCTAACAATTATCAAGAATTTATTCTATTTTATAGAATTTAAAATTTCAAAAACTAATTTCATTTTTTTAAACATATTTAAAATTCACATTCACACAATATTTTATTTATTCTCTCAATAAAAGTAATTTAATCAATTAATTTATTTATTTAATAAAACAACTTTAATCACAATGATTAAATTATTTTACCAATAAACTAATTTAATTAATTAAATAAAATATGAAGCTTTTATCTACAAAATTTAAAACTAATTTAAATAAGCATTAAATTATAAAGAACATTAATCTAACATTAAATTCACAAAATAAACCTTTCATAACAAATAACAAGGTAAACTTAGACGTGACAACCAAACATTCCAGACCTAAACTGACGACATACTGTGACTAGGTTTGAGGCTAGACTAGGAAAAGCCTCGTTACTATCTCCCAATCAACATTACCGTTGAGTCTGGACATGCTCAGACCTATGAAACCAGGTGAAGTCGGTGTCATGTACCTGCAATCCTGCAAACATACATATAACATACATATATATAATCCATGATTCAAACACACCGTGAAGAGAAAAATCACGGAAATCACATGGCAGTCGCAAGCGAGTGATGCAACTCCATTCTCTTCACCAATACAATATCACATCGAACTGACAAATAAACATCAATTAATCTACCATGAACATGTATATCAATAACATCTCAAATAAACATCTATGCCAACATAAAGCATGTCATAAATAATCACCACCAAATAGTGTATCATCACATCATAAAATAAATCCACCATTGCTCTACAGTCAACGATCAAATACATCAAAAAAAAGTATCAGGGTCTATCAAAGTGAAAACATACTGTCAGAAAACATAAGCAAAATGGAGGGGTACTACAATGAAATCCTATTTTAAGATGCAAACTCTCAATCCCTTGGGGGAATTGGTGTCATTTTGATGTGGAAAATGACCCTTTCCCAACTCCTTGTAAGTTTGATGATGATCTTTGATGAAGATTGGTGATCCTTGATTCAAAATGCTGATAACCCATCTAAGATAGATGAAATGTTATGGAACTTGGATGAAAATGGATGAGAACGGATTCAAAATGACTATAGTGATCTTGCATGGATTGTGGATGATCAAATGCAATAGAGGAGGCCTCTATTTATAACAAAGAAGGATGGAGGATTGAAGAATATGATGAATGTGGGATTAAAGATGGACCAATGGGATTGTGCCACTTGTCAAGATGCTAATGGAAGGAGGTGGAGCACATTTTGATCAATGTGCAAGTTAATTTATTCAAATTCAAATTTGAATTTAAAGAAGTGACATGTTTAGGGGGGATGAAAGAAGAGTTCATGCCAAGTTGACTTGTATAAGAGACATGTAAGAGCTTTAAATGCTTTGTTTGATGGACAAGTCCTTTTGGAGGAATATTCCATCCTTGTCTTTTTGAATGAAAATAGATGATTTATAAATCATTTAAATTGATTTTCATGTACAAATTCTAAAATCTAGAGGATTTGAGTGATTAGTGTTAGGATTAATCAAAATTTGATTAATTTAGATGAAGATTAGCTGATTTGACACTTTGATTTAGATATTAGGATTTAAATAAATCAAAATGAGAGGAAAATGATTTTAAACTTAATTAAATAAAGTTTGATTTATTTAATTAAAAATAATGATGTTAGATTAAATCAAATAAAATTGATATAATATAATGACTTTAGAGATTTAATCAAATAAAATGAATTATTTAGTTAAATAGAGATGAGAGGGTTAATTAAATAACATTGATTTATTTAATTAACATGAGATGATAATTAGATAAATTTGATTTATTTAATTAAGGGATGAAAGGTGATGACAAGCTAAGAAGATGATTAAGGATGAAACGATATTAGTAAATCAGAATCAAGTGTGTTGGTACATTTTCCATGTCTACATTTTGCCCCTTTTTGAAGTAAAGTACTTGTTGGGTTGGTTCAAAGAATAAACTTGCTGAGATGAAAATTCAAAATTTTTCTAATTTTTCAAATGCCCCATTGCTGCCCCAGCGAAAGAAGAATTAGACTGGTATACTCTGGGGTTTCTTTGGAGCATAAAGTTTTGGTACAAAACTTTCTGCGCCGACGCTCCTAAAATTTTGCTTCAGAAACTTTCTGCCCTCCTTGAAACCCCAATCCTTATACCTGCACAAACACAAGAAACAAATGCAATATTAGATCCAATGCAAGTAAGAACCAAGATTCACCATGAAATTCATTTGCAAAGCTCAAATAGGAAATAAAATGAACCGAGAAAGAAATGAAATCCTATTTTAAGATGCAAACTCTCAATCCCTTGGGGTAATTGGTGCCATTTTGATGTGGAAAATGAACCTTTCCCAATTCCTTGTAATCTTGATGATGATCTTTGATGAAGATTGGTGATCCTTGATTCAAAATGCTGATAACCGAGCTAAGATGGATGAAATGTTATGGAACTTGGATGAAAATGGATGAGAACGGATTCAAAATGACTATAGTGATCGTGCATGGATTGTGGATGATCAAATGCAATAGAGGAGGCCTCTATTTATAACAAAGAAGGATGGTGGATTGAAGAGTAGGATGAATGTGGGATTAAAGATGGACCAATGGGATTGTGCCACTTGTCAAGATGCTAATGGAAGGAGGTGGAACACATTTTGATCAATGTGCAAGTTAATGCATTCAAATTCAAATTTGAATTTAAAGAAGTGACATGTTTAGGGGGGATGAAAGAAGAGTTAATGCCAAGTTGACTTGTGTAAGAGACATGTAAGAGCTTTAAATGCTTTGTTGGATGGACAAGTCCTTTTGAAGGGATTTTTTGAATTTAGAGGAATATTCCATCCTTGATGCCTTTTTGAATAAAAATAGATGATTTATAAATCAATTAAATTGATTTTCATGTGCAAGTTGCAAAATCTAGAGGATTTGAGTGATTTTTGTTAGGATTAATCAGAATTTGATTAATTTAGATGAAGATTAGCTGATTTGACACTTTGACTTAGATATTAGGATTTAAATAAATCAAAATGAGAGGAAAATGATTTTAAACTTAATTAAATAAAGTTTAATTTATTTAATTAAAAAAGATGATGTTAGATTAAATCAAATAAAGATTGATTTAATAGAATGACTTTAGAGATTTAATCAAAGAAAATGAATTATTTAATTAAATAGAGATGAGAGGGTTAATTAAATAACATCGATTTATTTAATTAACAAGAGATGATAACTTAATTAGATAAATTTGATTTATTTAATTAAGGGATGAAAGGTGATGACAAGCTAAGAGATGATTCAGGATGAAATGATGTTAGTAAATTAAGATCAAGTGTGTCGGTATATTTTCCATGTCTACAGGACCAATGAGATTGTGTCACTTGTCAAGATGCTAATGGAAGGAGGTTGAACACATTGTGATAAATGTGCATGTTTTTGAAATTTGAATTTGAAGAAGTGACATGTTGGAGGGAGAAGAAAATGGAGTTAATGCCACTTGGCTCAAGGCAAAGGACATGTAAGAGGCTTTTAATGCCTTGTTGGAGAGGACAAGTCCTTTTGGAGGGATGTTTTGAATTTGAGGAATATTCCCACTTGGATGTATTTTTTTAATGAAAATAGAGATTTAATAAATTGATTAAATTTATTTTCATGAGCAAGCGACAAAAGCTAGAGGATTTGATGGGTTAAGATTAGGATTAATCAGGATTTGATTAATTTAGATAGAATTTAGTTGATTTGACATTTGACTTAAATTTTAGGATTTATTTAAATCAAATGGGAGGAATAATGAGATGTTAGTGATTTAATTAAATAAAGTTTGATTTATTCAATTAAATGAAGAACTTTAGATGTTAATTAAATAAGGTTGATTTATTTAATTAAAGAGATAACTTTAGGATTGATTGATGACTTAATTAAATAAAATTGATTTATTTAATTAAAAAGGAGAATATGATGATTTAATAAAGATTGATTTATTTAATTAAAAGAGGACATTAGGATTAATTAAACAAAATGATTTATTGAATTAATAGAAGATAATGATTTAATCAAATAAAATTGATTTATTTAATTAAAAGATGAAATGTGATGAATTTAATCAAATAAAGATTATTCGATTAAATGATTAGCAAAGGAGATGATTTAGGATGAATTGGTGTTAGTAAATCAGGATCAGGTGCACGAGATCAATCAATATATTTTACGTGTCTATATTTTGCCCCTCTTTGAAGCAATGTACCTGTTGCGTTGGTTCAAAGAATAAACTTGCCGAGATCAAAATTCATTTTTAAAAAAAAATATTTCGGATGCCCTAGCGGAAAGAAGTATACTGGTACACTGCCCCCTCGTGAGATCGAGCGAAAAGTTCGATTTGAGGGTCGATCTCATGAAAAAGAGGTTCAAGATTAGTTTAGCTTAGAGAGAACTAGAAAGCTTGAATGTTTGATGTAGACAATTTTGATGATGTATATACAATCATCGGCCATGGATAGCATCATGTATATTTTGATATAACACACAGATTCGATACTTGGATAGAAATGTTAGTAAAGATAGAAGAATAAGAAGAATAAGATGGATATAAGTAGAAGAATAAGATGGATGAACCCTTCAGTCTAAGAAGATGCAGAAGTCCAACAAGTCCATGAGTCATTAAGACTTTATTAGATATGATGATGGATGATGATGATGATGTTTTGCTTACCAGGAATTGGGATTTTAAAAGGGCTACTTTCCTTATGTTTGATAACACACATAGGCACAATGCATCAAGGTATAGAGGACCAGGATGGCATTGTACCTAGTGTGATTGACTTTGACTCAACAAACAGATAGGAGTACTCCTGCCCACACCTGAGATACAAAACCTTGTTTAAAATGCAGTTTAGATATTTTAAATATCTCATACCAAAATATAGAAAGGAAATCCTTCCCATGTAGTCAACAAGACATCTAAAACACCCTCCCTACAAACCAAACAAAGCACGCATGACCAAAGTTATATTACAAGATCATTCAACAAGCACAATAGATAAAAAGATAAAGATCGTTGCCCCATTCCTTTCTCTGTAAATCCCTTTATTTGAACATCATCGAGAGGTCATTAGAATGAGCACAATAAGATAAATCAAAAGACAAAGATCAAGTAAACAAACAAGCTAATGTTCTTCATATCTCTAGCCAAGACTAAACTATGGTGATGCCTAATGTTGATGTCCATTGTAGGAAGGATGCATCCTAGGACATGATGTTATCAGATGATGATGATATTTGATTGGATGATGAGCTATTAATACGAAAAGTTGACCAACTTGTTTACCTATTGACCTAGACTTGAGACCTTGACATTTGAGTTTTCACTTTTAAACTACTAGACTTGTTTATGATTGTTTCACCAAAGGTTGAGGGTGACGATTGATTTATTATGAGTGATGTTTATTGTAGATGAAAGCGAGATGGGGATGAATGGATTTTTTTGAATATTTGGATGTTTTTGATGTTTTTTGAAATGTTTTGAGGCTGTTTTTGGATTTTTTCGAGATTTTACAAATGTTTTGATTTTCCAATTTTCTAATGTTTTTGTTTTTTTTTGAGATTTTATGAATGTTTTTGGATTTTGTGTCTTGGGGGCTGATCAAAGATTAGCCTTGCCTATGTTTAAGCTCAGAGACGGTGTAGTTCGGATTCCATGTTTTTGATGTTTTTTGACTTTTATGAGTTTTTTTTTATTTTTGATATGTTTTGAATATTTTTGGATTTTCGCATGATTTTGACGATTTGGATATGGATATGTGTGATGATATTAGTGATCTATTTTTGGATTTTTTTGAAAACCAAGCTAGGGTTGATTGATCGGATTGATGGATTGATGATGATAACATTGTTGAGGATACACAACAATGCAAGGATAGTGTTTATGCAACACGAGGATTGGGATGGATATCCCGAGATGATGATGGATTGATTGGATTTGATTGATCAAGATTGATGATGGTAACATTGTTGAGGATACACAACAATGCAAGGATAGTGTTAAGAAACATGAGGACTGGGAAGGATATCCCGAGATGATGATGGATTGATTGGATTTGATTGATCAGGACTTTGAAGCTTGATTTTGGAACAAAATTGTTTTGAATGATTTGATGTGACGTTGACGTGAAAATTAGATGCGACTGATATTGATTGTTTGGATTGATGTTCAATGAAAGATAATGCTTGATAAGGAACATCTTCTTGTCAAAATATTCCATGGATTAGTGATTTTTATTTTTGCTCACAAATGCTTTGACCAATTTGATTTCACATTTTCCAATGTCCATATCACCACATAAGTTGGAAGATATGGATCAATATTTATTCCTGAAGCAAGATGTAAATATTTGCCCCTAGTGTCTAGCAATGTATGGAATGCCATGGATGGATGCTTTGATAGGTGTATGGATGGATGGGTATGGATTATCTTTAAAAGATAAGGTGTTCAAATAGAGGAATGCTCCATTGGATAATGTTTCATGGCTCAGATAACGTTGGGTAGGATAGGATCAATGAAAATGACCCATATCAAGATGTTTACCATAAGCAAGTATAAAGTGTGCACCAAACTTTGTCAAGATCAAGATAACTTGGACTATGGGTGTAGATGGATGAAAATGGATTGGTTCATGGATGAATGGATTTATTATGGATAAGATGGATGGAATGTTGGATTTATTATGGATGGGATGAGATGCTTCCACTTGAAATGGTGAATGTAGATGCTCGATTCTACACACGACGCCTGTTTTCCAGGTTTTCATCATGGTACCTGTCCAAAGCACCACCATAGTGGTTTTCACTAGAGGATGATTTTTTTTTTCTCTACTATTTTCAATCCTTTTTCTGATTTTTTTTTGGATTTTCATAATTTTTAATTTTTTTGATTTTTCTGAAAGATTTTAAGCTCATGCTAAACCATTTGGTGGTGTTGATGTAGATGTTTCTGTCATAATGTGCCATTGATATCCTGCTTGAAGAAGCTGCTTTTCCAAGATACGTGCACTTGAATGCAACTTTTGGGATTCCTGATCTGCTTTGTTGATACTAGGGTTAACTTTTTCTTTGTGTGCACATAGCGATAGAGTGCCTTCTGAATCCTTATTATGAAGGGTCGTTGCCAATACATGTTCAATATGAGAATTGGATATCATGCATGGAGGAGTGGATAGTGGAATGTGATTAGGAATAAAAGATGGATTGGTTGACAGTTTGGAACCTTTGACTCTCCAAACTCTGGAAGATGAGCAATGATGGGTGGATACGAAAGTGTGCATGGAATTAGGACCAACTGCTTGATATACTTTGTGCGTCGCTTAGGAAGCCTAATTTTTCCTTTGTGGACATCTTTGATGGATACTTTTCCCTTTTTTATTTTCCCCATAGTTTCTTTGACTGATGGAGTTTGATAGGGGGAATCTTTCTTTGTATTTTTTGGTATCCATGTGTATTTGATTTGTCCATTATGCTTCTCAACTTCTTTTTCTTTGATGATGTTCTTCTTGTTTTGATTCACATCCTTCTTTTGATGTTGGTCCCAATTTGTGGATGGGGTGATGGGTGGATGAAGATTTGTGACATGGTTGGTTGTAATATTGGCATCGGTTTCATCATAAGGATTCTTCGTGCTCCCTATGTTGACGTTTTCTTGAGACATAGTTTCCCCGAGTATGGTGGTAGTGGCACCTTTATTCTTTGATTATGCTTGTTTTGAGATGTCTTGTTCAGTAAGCATTCTCTGATAAATGATCACTGCAAATGACGTTATTTCAATTTGTTGCTCTATTGACTCGGAATATCCTATTTTTTCTAACCTATTTCCTTGAGCGGATAATGCTGGATATCTTCATACATGATGTCCTCAGCTTGAATTTGGGATATATTTGATCCTGATGTTGACAACTCAGTTTGACTGTAGGAATCGATAACTTGCTCCTTTTGTGTAATAATGTCAGGAGTAAAGGAATCTTGTTCTAAATGAAGATCATCTACGTGTCCATCCAAATAAAACATCTCATGGGTAGATGGAGGAGTATGTGCTATGTGGACATGATCATCATTTACGACATTTGGTATAGATAAGAGAGTGTCCATTAGATCATTGTAGTATCTTGGAGATACAAATTCTTGATCTTGAATGATTTCAGAATTGCTTTCGACATGCTTTGGATCAAGTTCTTGACATGGGTCAATTTCAAAGGATGGATTGCTTATAAAGGGTTCTTGGATATCTTCATTAGGCATGGGAAATGACTCAATATCCTCTTGATCTTTGAGTGGACTTGGATCAAATGTTGAGTTGAGGATTCCTTTAGTATCTGTAACCATGAGGTCAAAGAATGCCAATATTTCTTGGAAAGGACCATTGCTAGACTTTGGTGAAATATGTTGATCATGCTTTAGAATAAATTATTGAGATATGCTCTCTAACTCATTAGGTGATGTAGAGACATTTTCACCATGATCATTGGTCGATGGGTCGTGGATTATGTCAATAGGATCAAATAATTCTAACACTCCTTGAAATAGATCATTGCCGAATATTGTTGAGGGGTTTTGATCATGATGAAAAAGTGACCCTTGATGTATGTTGAATTGATCATCAGATGAGGTAGAAACATCTTCAAGGTGTTCATTGATGGATAGATCTTGATCATTTTTTTCAACAATGGTGGTGGAGAGATTGTCAATGCTATCGCTAGTGGTTGAATCCTGATCATTGTCCCCAATAGTTATTACTTTTTGATCAATAAGGTCTTGGATGATATTTTTGAGTTGAATGCGATTTTAGGTTGTGTCCCTTTATTTTGTGAAAATCACAAATGTGCTTCTCGTTATACCATGGTGGTTTAACTTGAGGCTCTTGATAATTGTCATAAACTAGGATCTTGATGAGATTATCTTGTACCAATTGTTGCATGACTGCTTTGATTGGTTCCCCAAGTGGCGTGTATTTTCGTTTATTACCTTGTGAGATCTGTACTTTAGATTGACCTTGTGGTGATTGACTTTAGAGATATGGTGATTGATCTTTGAGATGTGGTGATTGGGTTTGTTGTAGATTTTGTGGACCTTGATATCCAACTTCTTGACATTGGAGATATTGTTCTTGATATGCTTGTGGCCACAACTCAATGCTTTGATGACACAGTTTAACCAATGGAAGAGTGTATTGATTTTGGGGTGGATATGTGTCTTGGTGCAATGAGTCAATTATTTTGGCAAGTGAAACAATTTGATCTCGCAAAATTTGATCTTGATTTTGATCTTGACACCCTTGATGTAGTTGATTTGGTTTTTGTTCAAGCATACTTGGAATATATAATTGTGGTGTTTGTATGGGATCATGGAAAAATTGATTTTGGACAATGTTATGATTTGGGATGATGTTTGGATTTGGCACTATAGGTTGAAATTGAACATTGTTGTGGTTGGGAATCACATTGCCTTGATTTAGGTAACTTTGTATGGTGTTACCTTGACTTGGATCAATACATGGAGTCGTTAACATATTGTTTGGACTTTGAACAACATTTGTATGATTTGCAAACATATATATCCCAAAGTTTACCAAGTGTGGATTTGAAATGTTCAAGTTTGGTAATCTTGCACTTGGTATATTCACATTTGACATGTATGGATTTGGTGGGATAATGTTGTTTTGTTGAAGACTCATGCATTGATTGTTTGGTTGATAGATTTGTAAGTTCTGACTTTGATTTAAATCTATCATAGGGAAAGGTGTTCCAAAATTTAGATTAGGCATACTCACATTTGTTGTACCATTGAGGTTTGTAGGAGATAATGATGCCATGTATGGATTGCATAAATGTGAGTTTTGATAATCAATTGGAATTGTAAGGCTTTGATAGTTTGGTTGGTTTAGATCGCTCATGATGTATGAATCAGGTTTATATTCCATGTTCTTCTTGTGTTTTGGCCTTGTTGCAAAAGTGACCCCTAAGGTGTTTAGGACCAATGATGAGATGAAGGATGAAAGGGCAAGTGATATGGGTGTTGAACTTTTAGGAACCTTGGAGGAATACTAGACTTTAGGATTCTTTGGATTTTTTGATTTGGATTTGATTTGATTTGGATAATGGATCGACTTATAAACCCCAAGATGTTGGATGTTATATTGGGATAAACTTATCCACAAGGATGATAATTTAACTAGGTGTATGAGGAAGGATTCATCCACACACACTTATCCAAACAAGGTGATTTTTATGTTGATTTGAAGGATTTTACCCAAAGTCTACTATGAATGGTTTTTCCAATGGTCCAAAAGTTGTTTGTGAGATGGGTTTTGATTGATGTTTTGAGGATGGATGAAATGTTTGATTTTGATCTTAAATGAACCTAAGAAGGACTTTTTTACTAGACCAAGATATTGAAGAACATGCTTTTCTCTAAGAGCAGTTCAAACCAAAAGACCAATGTTTGCATGGAAAACCATAAGAAAAAAGATAACAAGCACTTGTGTGGGGTTCAATTGATTTAATCTTGGTTAATGAATTTCTTTTAGCACAAACACTCTCTTGCTTAGCTTTTCAAAACATATGTCTAATGTCCCAATTTATTTTCATCCCACAAGCTCCATATGTGGAAATCAAGAAGATCAAGGCAATAGTTCCCTAATGTTGACTTTAGTAAGAGAAATTTGAGATGTAAATCCAAATACTCAGAAGCCTCTAAGGATAGAATACCTAGGGCAAGCAATAGCACTTAGAATTTTGAAAGATATTTGCTCCTCCTAAAGGGTTTGAAATTTGATGTTCATGTTGAATGTTTGTTTTCCAATATTTTAGATCCAAGCAAAGTGTTTTGATTCCAAAATGATGCACAACCCTAGGATAGAATGAGACAATATTTGTTGAGTTCCCACTTGGATAAATCCAGCTGTGCCTACTCTTAGTGGATGATTAGAAGCTTGAACACACTGGCTCCCCTCCATGACACACACTTCTGGGGTTAGCCAAGCTTCAGTACCCATGAAACTCCCATGGCATACTTCTCATCTCTACTAAGAACCACAAAATTGTGGGATGGCTTTAGAACGATCGTTCTTGCACCAACAAATAGATAAATATTTAGGCTTCTAAACAAGAGGTTCTAGTATAGGCATTCCATTCGTGGGGGATCATCCATACGACAAGATACCATTACTACCCTTCTTGTCGGAACAATCTTCGTGATACTTGAACTTTCCTCAAGTACCCACACTTATATACCGGTTGGAAGTTGCTTGGCTTTAGCGTGTTCCCGGTTGGGTCGTTCCCTGGGGTGATTACTTTTTCCCACCAGGAAGGCCCTCTAAGGGTGAAAAAAAGTGAGCAAGCTCATCCGTAATTCAATCAATCTTTGTTTACGTGAACAAATAGAGAACACACGCGATATACCCCTCACACTCGCAAGATTTTGTTCAATTTTTAAGAGCCCAAATGAAATGTGGAGGAAATCTTTTTGACAAATTAATATCACAAAAAAGATTTTTGATTCTCAAGATTGCCATGAAGCACGAGAGAAGTGAATATGCCTTTTTAAATGATATTAATTTGTGAAAAAGATTACAAAACACCAAATGCACATGTTCATTTTAACTTCAAAGCAAAAAATGAGTTCTTTTTAAGCACCAACTTTGAAGTGTGAGATTTGTTTGTCAAATTTTTAGAACCCAAATTGAAATTTAGTAAGTGTCTAGGATTTTTTTTAACCAACTTTGAGAAAAAGGAAGCTTTTGCATGCTCTTTATTAAAATCCAAAAAGAAGTGAGTTGGCCTAAAATAGAAAACAAAAGCAAAAAATGGAAGCTCTAAGCATTTAAAAATGCTTTGTCAATTTCAAGCTCAATTTTCACTTTTCTAGCTCAATTTTGCTTGTGATTTATCTACCCTGATGCAAAAAAAAATAAAAAATGGTTATAACGTTAAAAATCAGATTTGAAGGAAACCCCATATGATCAAAGATAGCAAAATAAACAAGCATGACAGTACGTTTTATACATCAATTCATATCAAGCATGAAAAAAATTGATCCACAAGTTTTATATTGAAACACTGATCAAATTAAATCAAAAGACACACCCTTTACAACAAATTCGAATCCTATGATGTCAGCTCAAAATATTTGCACTAAATCCATGTAATCAGACTGATAATATTATTTTAGCACAAAAAATATTTATGGATAGACCACCATTGATTTTTCACAGTGAGCAACAAAAAATGATAAACATCTCTAAACAATTTTCAATAACTCAATTGACAAGACACTTGCACAGGCACATTTACTCCAAGGAATGATGAACATTCAAAACTATGAATTAGATCTATGCACCAAATGTTTTTAAAGACCAATTCACATCATTGTTATTTTATGTCAGTCGCTTGAGAAGTGAAATTAATTCAATTTATTTCTTTGACTACTATTTGAAATACCCAAACACGCAACATCCAGAACACAGATGATAAATGATGATGGTGTAATTTAAAGCACAAATGATGCTTTATGAAATGATAACGGTAAAAACCACTTAATGAAAATGCAGATGGTATATCTGTAGACTTCAAAACAAAGATAATAATGCATCCCTCAATTTGTCCAACACAGTCAATGGAATTTTCCTAGGTCGTATCCTGTCATCAAAATACCATCTAAGCTGTTAAACGTTGTTACCAAAATATCATAAGAATCCTTTTACAAGATAACATTGCGCCTTACAATTTCTTTATCTCACCCAAGGAACTTGGAACACCTTTAAGAACAAAAAGATATATAATGTAGTTTATACAGAGTGAAAAAATAGTCATTAGAAGTTAAAATGCAGTGATATAAATTTAAAGTGGCCTCATATATGGTGAGAACACCTTCACCATAGTATAGTGCAGTAATATAAAGTTAAAATGTTGGCATATACATTTAAAACACAAAAAAAAGTATTAAATGTCAGCGCCTCCAAGAGATATTTATCAGTTTGTTTATCATCCAAAACATTCTTAAATAAAACTGATTTATTTGATGGTATGTGGCAGACAAATGTTTTCAATTCTTAGGCATTAAAAGTACTTATTTGGAATGTTGCAACAAAAGGATGGAAGAAACCTAAGAAATTACAGATTATCATGTATATTATTGCCTGTGTAGATCCCTCCAGCAAAGTATCAAAAGCCTATAAGCGATATCAAACCAACAATACTTGCAAACCAATGATATATCACTTCAAAACACAAATAATATTGTTCCAATGCCATTAATTTTCAAATACACTGTGTGAGACAAGACATGCATGTAACATATGACAACCATGTCAATGGCTGAACAAAACAAGTTGTATGATCAATGAAGTTGATCGATACCCTTGCTATAGCGCTGGCAGGTGTAGAACTGAATTCAAGATCCTTTGAATAGCCTCCTCCTAGCTTGCGTGTTTGACATAATGCCTAAAAGAGACTTCTCTTATAGTGTAAAGATTGTGCAGACACAAGCAAACATACCACAATAAACATCTGCAAGCTTACACAAGCAATATATGAGTGGGAGATAAATGCGCAGACCTAGGATTGGGAAACACACATTTTGCTTCCTTTGGAATGTCCTACAAGGAATTTGCGAATTGAGTGAATGATGTGCCTTTACTACTTCAGTTGTATGGTTTTTTTTTAAATCATTGGTTTTTTTCTTTTTTTGAATGGCGAATAAATGGTTTGTTAAAAAACTTCATGCCAATACAAACTGCAGTTGTAAAGCTAGCAAACAAATGGTTTTTTAAAAAACTCTCAAGCTAACGCAATTGGCAGGTGTAAAACCGAATTCCATGGCATATGCTAAATGTCCCTCTACCCGTGCCATGATGGGAACTTGGAGAGCAAGGTGAAAGATCCACTAAACACATGGAAATGTAATAAGATAGCAAAGATAACTTTTCCTCAACAGATAGGGACACTTGGATTGGCCTTGAATCTCAGGAAGACCATTAAAGAACCGCAAAAAGCTTCAGGAAATTACGATTTGTAGGAGGCAAGCTAATGGAATGCATTCATTGAAAGAAGTAGTCATGATGTGCAGGCATAAACAAGACAATGCCAAAGCATAAAGAGATCGATCAGTCATTAAGTCTATTAAAAAGCTTTAACTTCTTCTGGACTTGTTAGCTAGGCGTGGTTTAACCAACAAAAGAATTCATTAATAGAATGACAAATGCAATCAAAGCACAAAAATTTGTTCCACCAATAACACGACTTTATACCTAGACGTGATATAACTAGTCTAAATGGACAAAGACAACAATATTAACAAAGTAGTGTATAAATAACGAAAGAAAATTCCACAAAACAAGCTGCAAGTAAAACCAACATTACGATAGAGTAGTTGAAAACACGGTGGGTGCCAAAATGTGGATGTCTTTTTTGCATTTGCTCAAAACAAACAACTATTAACATTTTTAGTCAAACTAAAAAAAGCAAATAAAACATCCCTATGAAATACTTGATCATGTCACATATGCAAATAAGATAGAAAGAACCAAAACAACTAAATAGAGCATATGAAGCATGTCAAACCCTTATCTCATAGTGGATTGGTGCTACTTTGATGTGGAAAGTAGCCCTTTCCCAACCATTTACTAATCTTTTGGATGATGAAATTGCAAGATGATGAATGATCAAGATGAAAATGCTTGAGATTGTGTGTCAAATTGTGGATGAACTTGTGCATAAGATTGTGGATGAAATTGAGTATAATAATCTTGCATGGATTGTGGATCCAAATGAGTATGGTGATCTTACATTGATTGTGGATGATCAATACAATAGATAAGCTCTCTATTTATAGCAAAGAAGGATAGAGGATTAAAGAATAGGATGAATGTGGGATCAAAGATGGACCAATGGCATTGTGCCACTTGTCAAGATGCTAATAGAAGGAGGTTGAGCACATTTTGATAAATGTGCATGCATTTGAAATTTGAATTTGAAGAAGTGACATGTTGGAGGGAGAAGAAATGGAGTTAATGCCACTTGGCTCAAGGCAAAGGACATGTAAGAGGCTTTTAATGCCTTGTTGGGGAGGACAAGTCCTTTTGGAGGGAATTTTTGAATTTTAGGAATATTCCCACTTGGATGCCTTTTTGAATGAAAATATAGATTTAATAAATCAATTAAATGTATTTTCATGAGCAAGTGGCAAAAGCTAGAGGATTTGATTAATTTAGATAGAATTTAGTGATTTGACATTTGACTTAGATTTTGGGATTTATTTAAATCAAATGGGAGGAATAATGAGATTTTAGTGAATTAATTAAATAAAGTTTGATTTATTCAATTAAATGAAGAACTTTAGAAAATAATTAAATTTAAGGTTGATTTATTTAATTAAAGAGATGACTTTAGGATTGATTGATGACTTAATTAAATAAAATTTATTTATTTAATTAAAGAGGAGAATATGATGATTTAATAAATATTAATTTATTTAATTAAAAGAGGACATTAGGATTAATTAAACAAAATGATCTATTTAATTAATAGAAGATAATGATTTAATCAGATAAAATTGATTTATTTAATTAAAAGATGAAATGTGATGAATTTAATCAAATAAAGATTATTTGATTAAATGATTAGCAAAGGAGATGATTCAGGATGAACTGGTGTTAGTAAATTAGGATCAGGTGCATGGGATCAATCAGTATATTTTACGTGTCTATAGATTCTTCTTGCATAAATCATATATAGTCAAATACATTTCCCATACCATTATGAATTTATTTTTAGAATAGACAAGGTAAGACAAGCAAATGCAATAATTTCATTTCTTTTATAAGATTGCCTATTTAACCGAAATACAATTCTATGGAAGCAATAATGATATCTATCAATTGCAAGACAAATGCAGATGTCATGGTCTACTATGGTGTGTGAGATTCTAGATTCCAATCTTTCTTACTATTCGTCATCTGGCTAAGCATTCCTACCTCAACCATGTTCTCGTTCTTCAACCTATTCCTGCATACACACATTCTTGCACTTGCAATTGTTCATCAGTAATCTTTAACCAATAATCGTTATAAAATAATTCTCTCAAATCATAAATTGCAAGATAATCATTTTTCAAATATTGTTACATTTATCAAATCTCGTAAACATTAACCGATAAATTTCATTTTTCAACTATTTCAATATTATTAAATGCAAGTAAGGAAATTGAGATATGACATATGGTAAGATTATGAGATGTCATAGGATTGTGCAATAGAGTTGATGGACTAGGATTATGGCATGGAGTTGAGAGACTTGGATCATAAGATGGTATGTGGTCATAAGATGGAATGGGATCATGAGAGGGAGTACTTTAATATTGACATAAAAGGGGGATCTATGATGTCATGATTTGGATCAACGAGGTCAAGTGAGTGACATGGTTGACTTTGCATAGGTGTTATGAAGGTGGAAAAACATGAAATGAATGAGGTGGATAAACATGGGATGGGTGAGGTGGAAGTGGGTAGAACTAGAAGACTCAGACTAGCATTTTGTGAATAGGATTTTGCATGGGTTCTTGTATTCCTTTGAGGGCGACTTTCGGTGCTCTTTGGAGGGTGAATTTTGGTTTTCTTTTGATGGTGTTCTTTGGTGATATTTTGATGGCCCTCTTTGACTTGACGATGGGTTGAATAGGATGTGAAGTTATGAGATATGGTTATGGATGGGTGTTGGTTGAAGATGGAAGACATTTTGGTTTCCCTTGTTAATGGAGAGAAAGGATGACATGAAGGCTTGGATGGTATTTAAGATCTCTTGGAATCTACTTACGTGACAAATGATCATGGATTTTATGTTATTGTTAAAGTAGTTGGCAAGGAGAAATTCAACAAGATCTTGAGGTATGAGATGGAAGATAGAGGATATATTAGGCTCACCTTGATCCAAGGTTTTTTGGTGTTGAAGATTGAGGATTGATTGGTATTTAGCTTGACTATGAAGGATATCAAGGTAAATTGAAGACATGGTTGTGAGTTTGGACTAGGATGGATTTGGTTGGAATGACATTAGGTTGATAATACGATTAGATTAAGATGAAGATGAAGGATGATGACAATGAAGGATGTAGATTAAGGGTGATGATGGAGATTAAGGATGATAATGGATTAGGAAAGATGGATTTTGATGTGGATTATGGAGGGTGGTTACGATAATGATTAGAACCTCAATTGGATTAGACAAATTAATTAAGCCTAGGGTCCTAAATGATGGATTAATAATGGATGTGGATAATCAAGATACTTGGGATGATTTGGATTAGATGATTGGGTATGATTAGGATAAGATGGATGATTAGAAAGATTAGAGAGATAATTAGGATGATTATGAATGATTAGGATGGGGTGATTAGGATGATTATGAATTAATAGGATGTGGTGATTAGGATTAGAATGGTTATGGATGATAAGGACAAGGTGATTAAGATGAAAAGGAATGATTATGATGGATAAGGATGATTAGGATGAAGAGAGATGGTTAGGATGGAAAGGAATGATTAGGATTAGAAGAGATTATTAGAATGAAGGGGGATTAGGATGAAATTATTAGGATGAAGGGGGAATGATTAGGATGAAAATGGATGATTAGATTGATTAGGAGGATAATTAGGATGAGGAATGATGATAATGATGGAAGGGGGTGATTAGGATGGAATGATTGAAAGGAGATAACTATGATGATTAGGGATGTAATGATTGAGATGGAAATAAATGATTAAGATAAGATGAAGGATGAATAGGATTAGAAGGGATGATTGGGATGATTGTGAAAGGTTAGAATGATTATGGAAGTGATTAAAATGATTAAGAGGGATTAAGATGAGAAAGGATTATTATGATAGAATGAGATGATTAGGATGAGGAGGAATGATTAGGATAGAAAGGATTGGTTAGGATGAGGTGATTAAGATGATTAGGATGAGATGAGGGATGGTTATGATGACTAGGGTGGGATGATTGGGACAAGGAAGGATGATTAGGATACATAGAAGTGGTTAAGATGAGGTGATCAAGATGATCAAGACGAGATGATGGATGGTCATGAGGACTAGGATGGGATGATTGGTTTGAATTGGATAACTAGGATAGGATGATTAGGATGGGTAATGAGGATGAAAAGTTTGACTTGGAGATTATGTGGATAGCTTGACTTGGAGGACACCTATATTTAATATTTGATGCAATATGTAATGCAAATTATTATGATAACAAGACACTTCCAAGCACAAGAATAACCTAGCAATTATTCAAGTGGGTAGATTGGCCAATGGTCTTAAACTAAGATACACAAGGATCTAGGGATGTCCTCTATATACCTTGAAGGTATGTGAGGCCCAACTCTATGAATTTGAAAGGAGAATAATGCCAAATAGCCAAGAGGAGAGGGTAACCCACACTCTAGATTCACTTCCCAAAGGTATAAATTTATTTAGAGCTTAGCCAAGATTGACCAAATTCACTTCCAAAAGGCATTCATTTTGATTCACCCCCCTCTATCTATACTCCACCAGAACACTAGAGTTGAGGTCACCCATAGAGTGATCACTTCTCTAGGAATCCCCCCTAAGAAGGTTACACAAAAGTGATGCAAATAATGCTTTTGATCTACAAGATCATATGATAATGCGGGGAGAGAGCATACACATGTATTTGATCACACAAGCAATGTTCATTAACCTTAGAAATTGAAATGTGTGATGTAAAAATGAGAGTGTTGAAGAGTGATTTTGATTCCCAAGATCATATGGAAATGATAGTGAAGAGCATACACACCTCCAAGCACAAACAAGATCACCAAGCAATGCAAACACTTGTTCTTTTTAAGCCCAAATTGAAAGTGTGATTTTGAGAAGACACTTGTTATTTTTAGATCCAAATTAAAATGTGATGTTGTAAACAAGATTAAGATAGATATATATGAGTTGAAAAGTGTACACCTGGATTTTCTTTAGCTCCAATTTTTTTTCCACTTGATCCAATTTTCCCTTTGAAGATTTTATTTTTCTACACATTAACAAATCCAACAACAAACAAAACCCTAACAAGATAATTGATCAATAATATTATAGGGTTAGATTAAAACCCAAAAAAGAGAGAACTTAGATATGATAATGACAATAAAACTCCTGCAAAGATCAGAAAATAATTTATGATGCAACAAAATAGATGTATATGAAAAAAATGCTCATCACTAGATTGTAATTCCATTTTTTTTCACCTAGTCAAAATAAATCCGATTTTTAGAAATGTTTTTGGTACCAAAAATAAAAACACAAAGAACATACCCCTAATAAAATTTAAATAAATTTCTAAAAACTACAAAAATTTCCAAAAAAATTGTTGATTTACACCTCGAAATGTGGAATTATGGAAAAAAACTAATTAACAAATATTCTACTTTTTATCACTATTTTCAGCCAAAAATAAATTTGTAAAGAACAATCCCCACTAAAATTTTAAGAGCTTTCTAAAAATGCAAAAAATTCTAAAAAAATTGAGTTGCACCCAAAAATGCAGATTTATGAAAAACATATAATCATCATAAATCACTCAAAAGTAATGATATGACCTTTGTAGACACCTAAAATTGTCCTAGCCTATGAACTATCATTTTAACACTAATATTCATCATTTACCTCAAGAAAAACCCTAATTTCCTCTATTAATTGAATAATAATACATTATTTAATTAATTCACTTTTTCATCATTTTCAACCAATTAAATAAAGTTCATTTATTTAATAAAATCCTAAAAACCTAATTTCTTCTATGAATTGAATAATACAACATTATTTAATTAATTCACTTCTTCATCAAATTCAAAAAATTAAATAAATTTCATTTATTTAATATAGTCCTAATCTAGTTTTATTCTTCCTGATTAATTAAATAATGTCAATTATTTAATTATGTCACTAATTAACTTTATTCCCCTAAGTTGGCTAAATTATTAAATCATAATAATTTAATTATCTCACTTTCCCTCTAAAAATAATTGATTAATTAAATCAATCAATCCTCTTTCAACTTCTACATTAAATAATTATTTCACTTATTTAATCCCACCTTTTCTAAATTAAATAATATTTAATCCCCATTCAACATCATACCTTTAATAAATAATCTTTTATTTATTAAAAACAATTCATCATGCATGTTCCTCTTAATATTAATTAATTAATTTAATTAATTATCTTCTCCACATGGACTAATTCTTCTTTTAGTTCACTAAACAATCTATTTAGTTAACTATTCAGTTATCTCTCCATGCATTATTCCCTTAAACATAATGACAACTTTCTCTCAGTTGACTAAATAATCTTTTTAGTTAACTCTCCATTTAATCCTCTTTCAACTTCTACATTAAATAATTATTTTAATTATTTAACCCCGCTTATTCTTCTAATTTAATTAAATGACTATCAATAATTATTTAATTAAACAACTTTCCCCTTTCCAAATTATTTAATTCATTCAACATCATCACTTTAATAAATAAACTTTATTTATTAAAGCCAAATTCACATGTGCACGTTCCTCTTGATATTAATTAATTAATTAAT
>VDFB02124067.1:0-60770 GCA_007258455.2 Sequoia sempervirens | reverse complement strand
TGATGAACATTCAAAACTATGAATTAGATCTCTGCACGAAATGTTTTTAAAGACCAATTCACATCATTGTTATTTTATGTCATTCGCTTGAGTAGTGAAATTAATTCAATTTATTTCTTTGACTACTATTTGAAATACCCAAACATGCAACATCCAGAACGTAGATGATAAATGATGATGGTGTAATTTAAAGCACAAATGATGCTTTATGAAATGATAATGGTAAAAACCACTTAATGAAAATGTAGATGGTATATCTGTAGACTTCAAAACAAAGATAATAATGCATCCCTCAATTTGTTCAACGCAGTCAATGGAATTTTCCTAGGTCGTATCCTGTCATCAAAATACCATCTAAGCTGTTAAACGTTGTTACCAAAATATCATAAGAATCCTTTTACAAGACAACATTGCACCTTACAATTTCTTTATCTCACCCAAGGAACTTGGAACACCTTTAAGAACAAAAAGATATATAATGTAGTTTATACAGAGTGAAAAAATAGTCATTAGAAGTTAAAATGCAGTGATATAAATTTAAAGTGGCCTCATATATGGTGAGAACACCTTCACCATAGTATAGTGCAGTAATATAAAGTTAAAATGTTGGCATATACATTTAAAACACAAAAAAAAGTATTAAATGTCAGCGCCTCCAAGAGATATTTATCAGTTTGTTTATCATCCAAAACATTCTTAAATAAAACTGATTTATTTGATGGTATGTGGCAGACAAATGTTTTCAATTCTTAGGCATTAAAAGTACTTATTTGGAATGTTGCAACAAAAGGATGGAAGAAACCTAAGAAATTACAGATTATCATGTATATTATTGCCTGTGTAGATCCCTCCAGCAAAGTATCAAAAGCCTATAAGCGATATCAAACCAACAATACTTGCAAACCAATGATATATCACTTCAAAACACAAATAATATTGTTCCAATGCCATTAATTTTCAAATACACTGTGTGAGACAAGACATGCATGTAACATATGACAACCATGTCAATGGCTGAACAAAACAAGTTGTATGATCAATGAAGTTGATCGATACCCTTGCTATAGCGCTGGCAGGTGTAGAACTGAATTCAAGATCCTTTGAATAGCCTCCTCCTAGCTTGCGTGTTTGACATAATGCCTAAAAGAGACTTCTCTTATAGTGTAAAGATTGTGCAGACACAAGCAAACATACCACAATAAACATCTGCAAGCTTACACAAGCAATATATGAGTGGGAGATAAATGCGCAGACCTAGGATTGGGAAACACACATTTTGCTTCCTTTGGAATGTCCTACAAGGAATTTGCGAATTGAGTGAATGATGTGCCTTTACTACTTCAGTTGTATGGTTTTTTTTTAAATCATTGGTTTTTTTCTTTTTTTGAATGGCGAATAAATGGTTTGTTAAAAAACTTCATGCCAATACAAACTGCAGTTGTAAAGCTAGCAAACAAATGGTTTTTTAAAAAACTCTCAAGCTAACGCAATTGGCAGGTGTAAAACCGAATTCCATGGCATATGCTAAATGTCCCTCTACCCGTGCCATGATGGGAACTTGGAGAGCAAGGTGAAAGATCCACTAAACACATGGAAATGTAATAAGATAGCAAAGATAACTTTTCCTCAACAGATAGGGACACTTGGATTGGCCTTGAATCTCAGGAAGACCATTAAAGAACCGCAAAAAGCTTCAGGAAATTACGATTTGTAGGAGGCAAGCTAATGGAATGCATTCATTGAAAGAAGTAGTCATGATGTGCAGGCATAAACAAGACAATGCCAAAGCATAAAGAGATCGATCAGTCATTAAGTCTATTAAAAAGCTTTAACTTCTTCTGGACTTGTTAGCTAGGCGTGGTTTAACCAACAAAAGAATTCATTAATAGAATGACAAATGCAATCAAAGCACAAAAATTTGTTCCACCAATAACACGACTTTATACCTAGACGTGATATAACTAGTCTAAATGGACAAAGACAACAATATTAACAAAGTAGTGTATAAATAACGAAAGAAAATTCCACAAAACAAGCTGCAAGTAAAACCAACATTACGATAGAGTAGTTGAAAACACGGTGGGTGCCAAAATGTGGATGTCTTTTTTGCATTTGCTCAAAACAAACAACTATTAACATTTTTAGTCAAACTAAAAAAAGCAAATAAAACATCCCTATGAAATACTTGATCATGTCACATATGCAAATAAGATAGAAAGAACCAAAACAACTAAATAGAGCATATGAAGCATGTCAAACCCTTATCTCATAGTGGATTGGTGCTACTTTGATGTGGAAAGTAGCCCTTTCCCAACCCTTTGCTAATCTTTTGGATGATGAAATTGCAAGATGATGAATGATCAAGATGAAAATGCTTGAGATTGTGTGTCAAATTGTGGATGAACTTGTGCATAAGATTGTGGATGAAATTGAGTATAATAATCTTGCATGGATTGTGGATCCAAATGAGTATGGTGATCTTACATTGATTGTGGATGATCAATACAATAGATAAGCTCTCTATTTATAGCAAAGAAGGATAGAGGATTAAAGAATAGGATGAATGTGGGATCAAAGATGGACCAATGGCATTGTGCCACTTGTCAAGATGCTAATAGAAGGAGGTTGAGCACATTTTGATAAATGTGCATGCATTTGAAATTTGAATTTGAAGAAGTGACATGTTGGAGGGAGAAGAAATGGAGTTAATGCCACTTGGCTCAAGGCAAAGGACATGTAAGAGGCTTTTAATGCCTTGTTGGGGAGGACAAGTCCTTTTGGAGGGAATTTTTGAATTTTAGGAATATTCCCACTTGGATGCCTTTTTGAATGAAAATATAGATTTAATAAATCAATTAAATGTATTTTCATGAGCAAGTGGCAAAAGCTAGAGGATTTGATTAATTTAGATAGAATTTAGTGATTTGACATTTGACTTAGATTTTGGGATTTATTTAAATCAAATGGGAGGAATAATGAGATTTTAGTGAATTAATTAAATAAAGTTTGATTTATTCAATTAAATGAAGAACTTTAGAAAATAATTAAATTTAAGGTTGATTTATTTAATTAAAGAGATGACTTTAGGATTGATTGATGACTTAATTAAATAAAATTTATTTATTTAATTAAAGAGGAGAATATGATGATTTAATAAATATTAATTTATTTAATTAAAAGAGGACATTAGGATTAATTAAACAAAATGATCTATTTAATTAATAGAAGATAATGATTTAATCAGATAAAATTGATTTATTTAATTAAAAGATGAAATGTGATGAATTTAATCAAATAAAGATTATTTGATTAAATGATTAGCAAAGGAGATGATTCAGGATGAACTGGTGTTAGTAAATTAGGATCAGGTGCATGGGATCAATCAGTATATTTTACGTGTCTATAGATTCTTCTTGCATAAATCATATATAGTCAAATACATTTCCCATACCATTATGAATTTATTTTTAGAATAGACAAGGTAAGACAAGCAAATGCAATAATTTCATTTCTTTTATAAGATTGCCTATTTAACCGAAATACAATTCTATGCAAGCAATAATGATATCTATCAATTGCAAGACAAATGCAGATGTCATGGTCTACTATGGTGTGTGAGATTCTAGATTCCAATCTTGCTTACTATTCGTCATCTGGCTAAGCATTCCTGCCTCAACCATGTTCTCGTTCTTCAACCTATTCCTGCATACACACATTCTTGCACTTGCAATTGTTCATCAGTAATCTTTAACCAATAATCGTTATAAAATAATTCTCTCAAATCATAAATTGCAAGATAATCATTTTTCAAATATTGTTACATTTATCAAATCTCGTAAACATTAACCGATAAATTTCATTTTTCAACTATTTCAATATTATTAAATGCAAGTAAGGAAATTGAGATATGACATATGGTAAGATTATGAGATGTCATAGGATTGTGCAATAGAGTTGATGGACTAGGATTATGGCATGGAGTTGAGAGACTTGGATCATAAGATGGTATGTGGTCATAAGATGGAATGGGATCATGAGAGGGAGTACTTTAATATTGACATAAAAGGGGGATCTATGATGTCATGATTTGGATCAACGAGGTCAAGTGAGTGACATGGTTGACTTTGCATAGGTGTTATGAAGGTGGAAAAACATGAAATGAATGAGGTGGATAAACATGGGATGGGTGAGGTGGAAGTGGGTAGAACTAGAAGACTCAGACTAGCATTTTGTGAATAGGATTTTGCATGGGTTCTTGTATTCCTTTGAGGGCGACTTTCGGTGCTCTTTGGAGGGTGAATTTTGGTTTTCTTTTGATGGTGTTCTTTGGTGATATTTTGATGGCCCTCTTTGACTTGACGATGGGTTGAATAGGATGTGAAGTTATGAGATATGGTTATGGATGGGTGTTGGTTGAAGATGGAAGACATTTTGGTTTCCCTTGTTAATGGAGAGAAAGGATGACATGAAGGCTTGGATGGTATTTAAGATCTCTTGGAATCTACTTACGTGACAAATGATCATGGATTTTATGTTATTGTTAAAGTAGTTGGCAAGGAGAAATTCAACAAGATCTTGAGGTATGAGATGGAAGATAGAGGATATATTAGGCTCACCTTGATCCAAGGTTTTTTGGTGTTGAAGATTGAGGATTGATTGGTATTTAGCTTGACTATGAAGGATATCAAGGTAAATTGAAGACATGGTTGTGAGTTTGGACTAGGATGGATTTGGTTGGAATGACATTAGGTTGATAATACGATTAGATTAAGATGAAGATGAAGGATGATGACAATGAAGGATGTAGATTAAGGGTGATGATGGAGATTAAGGATGATAATGGATTAGGAAAGATGGATTTTGATGTGGATTATGGAGGGTGGTTACGATAATGATTAGAACCTCAATTGGATTAGACAAATTAATTAAGCCTAGGGTCCTAAATGATGGATTAATAATGGATGTGGATAATCAAGATACTTGGGATGATTTGGATTAGATGATTGGGTATGATTAGGATAAGATGGATGATTAGAAAGATTAGAGAGATAATTAGGATGATTATGAATGATTAGGATGGGGTGATTAGGATGATTATGAATTAATAGGATGTGGTGATTAGGATTAGAATGGTTATGGATGATAAGGACAAGGTGATTAAGATGAAAAGGAATGATTATGATGGATAAGGATGATTAGGATGAAGAGAGATGGTTAGGATGGAAAGGAATGATTAGGATTAGAAGAGATTATTAGAATGAAGGGGGATTAGGATGAAATTATTAGGATGAAGGGGGGATGATTAGGATGAAAATGGATGATTAGATTGATTAGGAGGATAATTAGGATGAGGAATGATGATAATGATGGAAGGGGGTGATTAGGATGGAATGATTGAAAGGAGATAACTATGATGATTAGGGATGTAATGATTGAGATGGAAATAAATGATTAAGATAAGATGAAGGATGAATAGGATTAGAAGGGATAATTGGGATGATTGTGAAAGGTTAGAATGATTATGGAAGTGATTAAAATGATTAAGAGGGATTAAGATGAGAAAGGATTATTATGATAGAATGAGATGATTAGGATGAGGAGGAATGATTAGGATAGAAAGGATTGGTTAGGATGAGGTGATTAAGATGATTAGGATGAGATGAGGGATGGTTATGATGACTAGGGTGGGATGATTGGGACAAGGAATGATGATTAGGATACATAGAAGTGGTTAAGATGAGGTGATCAAGATGATCAAGATGAGATGATGGATGGTCATGAGGACTAGGATGGGATGATTGGTTTGAATTGGATAACTAGGATAGGATGATTAGGATGGGTAATGAGGATGAAAAGTTTGACTTGGAGATTATGTGGATAGCTTGACTTGGAGGACACCTATATTTAATATTTGATGCAATATGTAATGCAAATTATTATGATAACAAGACACTTCCAAGCACAAGAATAACCTAGCAATTATTCAAGTGGGTAGATTGGCCAATGGTCTTAAACTAAGATACACAAGGATCTAGGGATGTCCTCTATATACCTTGAAGGTATGTGAGGCCCAACTCTATGAATTTGAAAGGAGAATAATGCCAAATAGCCAAGAGGAGAGGGTAACCCACACTCTAGATTCACTTCCCAAAGGTATAAATTTATTTAGAGCTTAGCCAAGATTGACCAAATTCACTTCCAAAAGGCATTCATTTTGATTCACCCCCCTCTATCTATACTCCACCAGAACACTAGAGTTGAGGTCACCCATAGAGTGATCACTTCTCTAGGAATCCCCCCTAAGAAGGTTACACAAAAGTGATGCAAATAATGCTTTTGATCTACAAGATCATATGATAATGCGGGGAGAGAGCATACACATGTATTTGATCACACAAGCAATGTTCATTAACCTTAGAAATTGAAATGTGTGATGTAAAAATGAGAGTGTTGAAGAGTGATTTTGATTCCCAAGATCATATGGAAATGATAGTGAAGAGCATACACACCTCCAAGCACAAACAAGATCACCAAGCAATGCAAACACTTGTTCTTTTTAAGCCCAAATTGAAAGTGTGATTTTGAGAAGACACTTGTTATTTTTAGATCCAAATTAAAATGTGATGTTGTAAACAAGATTAAGATAGATATATATGAGTTGAAAAGTGTACACCTGGATTTTCTTTAGCTCCAATTTTTTTTCCACTTGATCCAATTTTCCCTTTGAAGATTTTATTTTTCTACACATTAACAAATCCAACAACAAACAAAACCCTAACAAGATAATTGATCAATAATATTATAGGGTTAGATTAAAACCCAAAAAAGAGAGAACTTAGATATGATAATGACAATAAAACTCCTGCAAAGATCAGAAAATAATTTATGATGCAACAAAATAGATGTATATGAAAAAAATGCTCATCACTAGATTGTAATTCCATTTTTTTTCACCTAGTCAAAATAAATCCGATTTTTAGAAATGTTTTTGGTACCAAAAATAAAAACACAAAGAACATACCCCTAATAAAATTTAAATAAATTTCTAAAAACTACAAAAATTTCCAAAAAAATTGTTGATTTACACCTCGAAATGTGGAATTATGGAAAAAAACTAATTAACAAATATTCTACTTTTTATCACTATTTTCAGCCAAAAATAAATTTGTAAAGAACAATCCCCACTAAAATTTTAAGAGCTTTCTAAAAATGCAAAAAATTCTAAAAAAATTGAGTTGCACCCAAAAATGCAGATTTATGAAAAACATATAATCATCATAAATCACTCAAAAGTAATGATATGACCTTTGTAGACACCTAAAATTGTCCTAGCCTATGAACTATCATTTTAACACTAATATTCATCATTTACCTCAAGAAAAACCCTAATTTCCTCTATTAATTGAATAATAATACATTATTTAATTAATTCACTTTTTCATCATTTTCAACCAATTAAATAAAGTTCATTTATTTAATAAAATCCTAAAAACCTAATTTCTTCTATGAATTGAATAATACAACATTATTTAATTAATTCACTTCTTCATCAAATTCAAAAAATTAAATAAATTTCATTTATTTAATATAGTCCTAATCTAGTTTTATTCTTCCTGATTAATTAAATAATGTCAATTATTTAATTATGTCACTAATTAACTTTATTCCCCTAAGTTGGCTAAATTATTAAATCATAATAATTTAATTATCTCACTTTCCCTCTAAAAATAATTGATTAATTAAATCAATCAATCCTCTTTCAACTTCTACATTAAATAATTATTTCACTTATTTAATCCCACCTTTTCTAAATTAAATAATATTTAATCCCCATTCAACATCATACCTTTAATAAATAATCTTTTATTTATTAAAAACAATTCATCATGCATGTTCCTCTTAATATTAATTAATTAATTTAATTAATTATCTTCTCCACATGGACTAATTCTTCTTTTAGTTCACTAAACAATCTATTTAGTTAACTATTCAGTTATCTCTCCATGCATTATTCCCTTAAACATAATGACAACTTTCTCTCAGTTGACTAAATAATCTTTTTAGTTAACTCTCCATTTAATCCTCTTTCAACTTCTACATTAAATAATTATTTTAATTATTTAACCCCGCTTATTCTTCTAATTTAATTAAATGACTATCAATAATTATTTAATTAAACAACTTTCCCCTTTCCAAATTATTTAATTCATTCAACATCATCACTTTAATAAATAAACTTTATTTATTAAAGCCAAATTCACATGTGCACGTTCCTCTTGATATTAATTAATTAATTAATTTCCCTCAAAAACTTAACTAGCTCTTCTAAATCTGTTGACTAAAATATCTATTTAGTTAACTGTCTCATTATCTCTTCATGCACAATCTCCTCGAATGTAACAAATACTTTCTTCTAGTTAACTAAAATATCTATTTAGTTAACTGTCTCATTATCTCTTCATGCACAATTTCCCCGTTCTTCTAGTTGACTAAAATATCTATTTAGTTAACTATCTCATTATCTCTACATGCATTATCCCCTAAGTTGATTAAATTATTAAATCATAATAATTTAATTAACTCACTTTCCCTCAAAATTTGAATAATTAAATCAAACTATTCAAATCATTTATAAAAAATCAAATCAAACTAATGCAACTTTGTTTGTAAAAGTCAATTGATTTGCACATTCAACTCCAAAAAAGGAATTAATTATTAAATCAATTAATTCATATTCTTCATCCACTTTCTGATTAAGAAAATCATGGGTTGCTAACTAAGCAATTTGATTTTTCTAACTCAATCATCTAATTCCTAACTAAACTCTGACTGATCAATCAAATCCTGACTAATCAATCTAATTCCTAACTAGCCAATCTATTCTTCAATCACCCAAATTGTGCAATCAACTTTGCACAATCTTCTCATGTCTAAATCCTCTCAACACCTTTTGACCGTTGATTTGGATATTCTCTAACGCGATCCTGATCGTCGATTCAAAATCTCATTTTCTATATAACAAACCTCTCTCCTCACAAATATGGATCAGATAATCAACATACATTTTGCAACGAAGTGCTATCACAATCGCCATTGATAGAGCTTCAACCTTTTTCGATCAACCAAGCACCATTCATCCAGCTTTTGCACAAGAACTTTCGAGGCTTTGCGGTGACAAGAACAATCCAACATCAAGTGAATACACTCCGCTACGGGATGGTAAAGTTGTGCTTATTGCTTGCATTCATTTTGATAATCATAGGTTTCTTAATGTGTGTTCAATTAGCTTAGTTCATTTCGTATGCGTAGGATATGATTTTAGATTTTCTATGTTTGATCTTAGCTTAGATCCTAATTTCAATTGCAGTTTAATTTAATTTACGTCTATCATCTTCCCCCTCACACAACCTTAATTTTTCTATTGTAGCTTCCTTAGATGATCCACAAACTTTAGCTAAAACCCCATGAAAAAATTCATGTCCATTTGAAAGATATGATGGATTATTGAAAGTTAGAGTTTTGTCCAAAAACGACTCAAAACCTACAACAAAAAGCTAATAGAACCCGCAAAAAGCAAGCTAGATCAAGTGAAGTGGGTCCAACTCCAAAATTCCTCAAAATTTCTCAAAATCTTGAGCCAAAAATCAATTAGTGGGTTCACATTAGGTTCACCAAAATAGCTTAAATCAAACCAAAATGCATGCAAACCTCAAAAGATTGAATGTATTATGTTGAGTTGTTGAAGATTTGAATGTGGTTTCTCATGAATCAATAGAAATTCCAACAACATGACATTAGCATAAAAGATGTCGATCAAATGGGATGGGAGGATTTTCATTTATAGAAATGAGATGGAAATAATGGAGGGTACAGATGCATTCATGATGAATGGCTAAGATTGAATGAGAAGATAGGGTTTGGATTGAAGTTGTAGTCATGTGAAAAGTGTCACATGAGGGATAAGGGCTAGGCTTAGGGCAACATCCTTAAATGGATGGCTATGATTAAGAGGTGGGATATTAAATGAAGGGATAAGATGAAATGTTAGTTTGACTTTTGGGATAAAGGCTAGACATGTGAAGGGGACACTTGTCATTTGGTGACAAGTTTAGATTGTGATCCATGTGAATGGAATCAATGGATAGGATTAAATGGATAAGGAGAGGGGATAAAGTGGAATTAAATAATGGAAGAAAAGGGTAATGGGTATTAATTATCCTAAATTAATTAATTTAGCTGGAGAATTTGGGGATAAGGCTAGACTTAATTAAATAAATAATAAATATTTATTTAATTAATTGGCTAGGATAAAGTGGGATAAAGGTGATAGGTAAATTAATTAATTAAATAAACGTTATTTAATTAATTAATGGGATATGATAGGCTAAAATGAGGTGTGGTTGGGTTAGGACATTTTTAGGTGTCTACATCCACGATCTCTAATTTTTGTAATTCTTGTGAAGTAGGAAAGGTATTGAGGAGCTCTATCAAGCCATTCATGCACGTTTTTCATCTTCAACCCCAAGTATCTTTTATTCAGGTTTGTGCGTACTCACGTTCTTGTTGATCACTTGGACATATTGTCACTTGGGAAGGTGCAATTTTGATCCTTTCACTTCATTTAAGTTATAGAATAATTTTTTATCTCTTATTTCTTCATTCAAATTCTAGGGTTGCTCCATATCGAGAGTTTTCTAGTGTTTCTTAGAATCATGACTATTGTTTTTTTACCATTATTCAAGAGTTTCTCTAATAATCAAGAGTTTCCAATGTTTCTAGCATCAAACTCATCATGTCCTTTGTTGCTTGGATTAAGGTTCCAATGTTACTCCACCAATGTGCTTTCAATGTTTCTTTGCAATAGGTTATCTCATTGTAGGGGGGTTGTATGGTCTCCCTTCTCTCTTATGGGGGGTATTTTTCCTCAGATGGGTTTTTTTTCCTTCTCATTCTTCATGGAGATTATTATTATATCTTTTATCTCTTTAGGGGAGGATTTTTGTCCCACTGGGTTTTCTCCTTTAATCTGTTTGTGAGAGATTACATTTGCATTTGTACATGGATACCTAACATGGCCTAATAGTTGAGACCCATCTTTTCATAATTTACATAGTAATCTGCTTCCTAAGTTGTACTTAAGAGGGGTGTTGGTGTAAATAGGTGTTTTACCTATTTAGTTGTCTAATATGTCCTATTTACATGTTAAGTCCACTTAGGTCCTAGTTGCTTTTTCTACAAGTCTTAATTGTCTAGATAAGAGCTTATTGTATCTTATCTAGTTGGATTTTATTTAGTGATTATGTCCTAAGTCATTTAATTTTGTTGAGGTAGTTGTCTCATTGTATAGGATTAAGACACATGTCATGATCTTGTCTAATCCTATCTCACAATTTTCATTTATAGGCAAGGCATCATATGTACATATATTCGATTTGGAAATCTTGCATCCATAATCATAGCATGATATTCTTGGAATTTCTCTCTTATGGAAGTTATTTTTGTCTTGTAGGTGATCTTGGGGTGTTGGGAGTTCACCATTAACTCTTACAACTATTACTTGAATCCTCCATAATTAACATTTTTTACATATTTCTCCCTCAAGGTCACAGGTTCGACTTCGCTTCATAGTGGGAAAGGCGAGGGTCAATAATATTGCACCAATGCCTGCTCCATTGACTCTAGGTAAAACACTGGACTTTACCGCTAACCTTAAGACACTAATTTAGGGGTGTTGGATTAAGGATGAGAGGAGCTCCAAGAAAATGGCTGGTGAATACCAACGGTGAAATTTCAAATTTTCATGGCAACCATCGTCAATCCCAAGGTCCCTGTTAGGAGAACAATGCAGATCCTCGTTGGCATTGCTTGAAGAATAGTGTGCATCCTCGTTGGCATGGATAGAATGGAAATCCACAATGGCCTGGTTTTTCTAGACCATTTGGTACAAACCCTTATTTCTCCCATCGCTAGTAAGTGTGTTTCCCAAGAAAATAGTTGTCAAAGGAGAACAGGCTATTTTTGACATATGTGATTGAGGTAGACAAGGTGGTCACGCTTCACTCAACTTCATTCCCAAATAATGTTCCTCTCAATATTACTTTCCCAAATATTATTGCTTTGGATAATGCTCGGTATCATCACATTTCTTAGTGGCAGCAACAAAATGTGCTGGCAGAAAGGGAGAAACATACATCATTTTTGAATGATATTCCACTAAGGGTTTCTTTTCCAAATAATATTTTTCTTGACAAGGCCCTTTATCACTGACATATTGATAAGCAACTTCATGATGTGTAGGCACGAAGTAACTTGCAATGGGTTCATAAAGAGGCTGAGCAAAGCACATAAAATTCTCATGGTCAAGATCCATAATGGGTTCATAGAGCGACTCATAGCATGCCAAAGTTTCCTGGCCAAGGTCAACGGTAAAGGAACAAGGGATGTGTGGAGGTCATTCTAGCAGAGGAGTTTTTATGCATGCAAATACAAGATCTTTGTGAAAAAGCTTTGATCTGTAAGTTCTGGAAGTTTTCACCTCTTATTGATGAATTGAAATGTTTGATTTATCAAGATTAGGAGGCAGAAAATCAGGTTTTTTATGTAGATCAGGGGTATGGGTTCTTTATTGTTTTATTTTCTTCGAACGCTGAGAGGGATGCAATTTATAACATTTAATTGTGAGTCTTTGAGGGATTTGGTTTATTCATCCAGCCTTGGTCTCCAAATTTCAACCCTATAACATCTCAAGTCAAGTTTGTCCCATTTTGGGTTCAACTCAAAACCCTTCCGTTAGAGTATAGAGAGTCGAAGATCGTGGAAATCTTGGAAAATAAACTAGGAATTTTTTTGAAGCATGATTTAAACTTCTTCAAGCATCCTACCAAGCTTGTTAGGGTGTGTGTCCTTTTAGATACAACCAATGATTTTCCTAAAAATCTTTCGATAATGTCTAAATTTGGATCTTGGGCTCAGAAGGTATTGATTGGAACTCCTCATATTTTTGTACAAGTTATCATAATGTGGGTTATTCTATTAGGGTGTGCAAACAAAAAGAACTACAAGTAGATGTGGTGCACAATGCTAAAAATAAGGGAGTTCCACCAACTTCTAAATGTTCTACATATGCTGGTGGGTCATCTAGGGTTTGTGAAGGGTTGATTGCACATCCTCTTGATGATCAAAATATTGTCAATATGGTTCAAAATCATGTATTTCAAGATGTTTTAGTTGAAAACCCTCATATTGTGCCTACAAGTTGTCACAACATGGATCTATCATATAGGGTTTCTAAAGGTAAATACAATCAACCAATTATGGTGAGGGTAAAGGATGTTTCAATAAATAGAGGTTATACTAGATATGTTGGTGAGTCATCTAGGGCTGGTGAGAAGTTGACATCAACATTTGTTGAGAACCAAAATATTGTCAGTATGGTTCGTAATCATTCAGCTAAGGGCTCATTGAATCCTATTCATCTTGATCAAGATTATTGTAATTTTCAGTCTTCATGCTCAAAGTTTCCTGGGCATGCATTGGTATCAAGTACATTTCTTGAATGCAACAAGGAGAAGAGAGCTCACTTGGTAACAATGCAAGCCACTCAAGGTGAAGAGCGAAGTCTAGTTTTTACTTTACCTAAATTTTGGAAAAGAAAATTATTGTTAGTGGTAAGTACTAGTCACTCTCTGCATTTGTATGTGCCACAACCCCCTGTTAGTCTGCAACAATTTGAAGGAATAGTGAAATCCTTTGTTAGGGGGCTTGCTGATAAAAAAAATTTGCTCCTCAGTATCGAGACCATGAAAATTTTAGTAGGGAGTCCCAGTTAATCCTTTACGAAGCAAAAGATCAAATCAAGAATTGGGAAAAGGAGGAAGAAGACCATTTGGAATGGATGGATTTCCAGAATTTGCTAAATGAGGGGAAGTTGGAAGATCTGGTAGAGCATATTGTCACAATGGTAGGTTTGAAGATCATTGATGAAATAGCAGAAGAAGTTGCGAAGGAAGATGGGGGCTTTGAGTCTGTGAATGCTTCTTCCCCAACCACTTCCCCTATGCCCATGAAATTGTCACCAAAAAAGTCAATGATAGTGTCAAAACCAAGTGAGTTAATTGGAGAGAGTATTGAAAAGGAAGAGGGTGAATATCATTTTTCTCAAACCTTGTCCATTTCTCAGTCTCCTACTACAACCCCAACTGCGAAGAAGTCCCCTGGTAAGCATGGTAGAAATTCCCATGCAACTAAGTTGCAAGAGGAAATAGAAGTAGGGATTCAGGCAACTCTGGATGACAATATTAAAAAATGATTGAGGAGAGATGGTTACTCTTCGTGATCATTATGAAGTTAGTTTCTTGGAATGTTATGGGAATTAATGCCCCTAGCAAACATGCCCTTGTCAAGCTTCAAGTTGATGGTTGTGGGGTAGACATTATTATGTTGCAAGAAACAAAGCTGTCCAACGATTTTTTTTGATTCAGTTGTTAGTAAATGGTCTAAATAGAATTCATTCCATTCACCGACCCACGATGCTTCAAGTGGTTTGTTTACTCTTTGGAATGTCAAATCAGTAAAGTTGGAATCTATTTCGAATGAAGCATATTGACAACTAATGGGAGTTAGTCATTTTGACTTACACTTTTGGTTGCTTAATATATATGCTCCAAACTCAACAATTGGTAAAAATCTATTGTGGGATGCCTTAACCAAAATTATAGTCCAAAAAGGGGAAGATCAAGTGGTCCTTGTTGGTGACTTTAATGAAAATTTGTCACTACACGAAAAAGGGAGTTATTTTTTGTAATGCCCAAAATTTTTGCTAGAAAAATCCAACAATTTTTTTTTTTAACTTAGGTTTGTAATCATACTCATCCACACTGAACCATCTTCGCACAATGCAACTTCTCAACAAATCACTAATTCATTAATTTATAATAAATGGGTAACTTCTCATATAGCAACTAGAAACAAGGTCACGTTGACTAACTTCTATTTTCAGTTGCTAAAGAGTAAGGAAATTAATTTCTTACCCAATGTTGGGTGAGACGGTGTTATTTAGGATGGCACCACCTATACATTTAATTTAGAAAAATTGACCTCCACATTTTCTTAAGTGTTGTGATGCCATGACTGGGTCCAATTTTAATTATAGAGTTGATAAGGTTAATATCGTTATCTCAAAGAAAAAAAAAGATCTCTAAGGCATGAATCCTGAATTTACACTAATACAAAGTGCTACTAATTTCATTTGAAACAATTAACTAGTAAGCAACTAGTAGGAATACTATTATCGTTCACCAATTAGATGATAATATTACTTGCTTTACCTACACTCTTTGAGCCCCCTTCGACCTAAGCTAGTGAAGACAATAGTATCAACCAAATTTGAAGTTCAAAAGTGAGAGTGGGGAGAGTATTTGTATATTAATTATTAAATTTGTATTTATTCATATTTTATAATAATTTGATTAATTACTTGTTCTTGTCATAATAAATAAATAAATAATTAGTAACATATTTATATATTATTTTATTCTTTCCTAATATCAATTTAATTAATCACTAAATAAATAAATAAGAAAATAATATGTTCACCTTTATATATTTACCTTTTCTATCCCCTCTAAGAAATAGATGTAAGGAGAGATTTTCAAGAATTAAATATATAAAATTTTCCTATATTTCCAAATATTATTTTTCCTTAAAAGAAGTAAAAAAAATAAGTAAATAAAGAAAATTGAATAAGGAGGAAATGGTCTCTCCTTTTAGAATCCTTAGCAATCTCCTACTCTATTCTTTTATAACATCCTATTTAACTTGAGGATATGGGAATTTATTCCCCTCTTCCACTCTTTACGTTGTAACTATTTTTATTTCAAATATAATTCGGGGCAAGGATAGGACTTAACACTTATCATCATAACTTTTATTTTGCTTATTAATAAAGCTAGTGTTATTCTGTGTTGGGAAGTCACACCATTGAATTACCATATCATGCACTGCCATCAAAAAGATGCCAATTATTTCAAAGTTTCTTTATCACTTCCAAATAGGAGGTGCCGAGACTAGAGCGCCTATGGATTTAAATTGAAGGAAGGAAAGAAACAACTATACTTAGAGATTAATTTTTTTTTTAATTTTTACATCTCACATGGGAACTCACGATGGCATCTAATCGCTGTATTCCTTTATTTTATTTTATTTTAACTTTTGGCTCCATTTTGCAGAGCAGCCTGGTCGTTGATCAAAGAGTAGGGTAAAGATAAAATAGCAAGGCAAAAGGAATGCTGACTAACAATCCTGGTCAAGTATTGATTACTTAATAATAAATATTATGATTTATTTTACTCATAGCACACTGATATGTCTGTAAGTGACCATAATGACGAACAGTAAATTAAGAATGTATGAACAAGACCCATATACAAGGAGATATCACAATCTAAACTTAATAATATCTAAATATTGTTAAGTGACCAAATGTCTGCTATAAGTACAACGTCGGTGTAGTAACAATAAAATTTATAAATCAGATATTAAATAGCAGTTTGAAGAAGCTTTGGGGCTGAGGGCAGTAATAATGTTTATGTGAAGGAAGAAGCCTTATGCAATCAGACCATCTCAAGGATTGAAGGAAGCACGAAAGAGTAATTTTCAATCTAAAATTTGAATATGTTAATAATGATTTTAGGTTTAATTGACCTTACGGATTGGAGTAACAATTAAGTATTATGCAATCAAGAAGACTAAAAGAAACTTATTGAGTATGTGGCAGCATTCATAAACCTGTCTAACCCGTCACTCTGAATTATGATAGCGGTGGAAGATTTAATGCTTTTAGTATGACTGTTAGAGATGGTCTTTGGTGGGTGCAGTGTATGAAACGGGGGTCTGGACTCATTAAATTTCTTTGCAGCTATTTCTCCTTCTATCACCCTTAAAGCTGACACTACTGTTCAGTGTGGCATTAACACACCTGACCGATATTGAAGATTTGAACAGTGTAGGTATCACAGCTTCCCATATTTATTCACCAATATTTCTGACAACTAGCAATATACTCGCCTATTGTAGATTTAGGGAAGATACCTTCAACAAGGAATGGATGACTCCTGCCACTGGATAGTGGGCTAGGGTAAGAGAGTGACCTGCATAGGACGACGTCCAATGTACTCAACCTATTCTTACCAAAACTCCATGCCTTACATTTATACACGTACCTAAGTCTAGGCAGATTCTATAGGAGTCTTCCAAGAGTAAAATCAATGGCACGTACTCTGCCAACTAAACCTCTGGTAAACAATATGACAAAGTACTAATGTTGAGGCACCCGGGTAGGTAGGGGCGAGAGACCATGGAGTGAATTCTACATCAGATGGCAGATACAACACTGTTTTAGAAATTGTTTTTCTTTAGTCTGCGTAACATGATGGAGACATTATAGACAAATTTTTGAATGATGTGACTATTGCAATTTTTTTTAATGCTGCTATCACGTCCACTCTAACTCTACCAAACCATTTAATACAATACTGACAAGAGTCGAGGTCACCAGAAGATGCAACCTAACCTGATGGTTTCCTTTCATTCACCGTATATTATCATTTTTGTTTACTCCATTTTATTTTTGTTTCAAAATGAGCGTTCAGTTTGTGTGTACAGTCTTATTATGGTTTCATCCTTTTTTTTTTTGTTTTTTCAATTCCATTTTGCTGTGTTTGCTTCTAAGAAACTGGAAACCTAATGTGTAAAACAAAAGAGGGCAGATATGGCTTTCATTTGCAAGAAAGATGGCATGGGGGATCGTGCAAGCTACAGGGCCACGCCCCCACCTTCTCTCCTTAGTTCTCTAAACCTCTACATTCACAGTTTCTCGCAAGAAAGAGCAGTTTGTAGGAGATTAAATAGTCACAGGCAGAGTTCTCCCTGTTGATTATTTATTTGTTTGTTTTTCTAGATATAAGGAACTATTTTCAGCAAGATAGAAGACACTAAATTTACATGTTTTGAGTATTTTACTCCCCTTAAATTATCTAATGGAGAAACAAGCATATGTACTTGTTAAGGCTGTAAAGAACTTTAGGCCTTATCCTATTACAGGGAATAGAGGCGATTAATTTTATTTTTATTTTGTCTGTGTTAAGCAAGTGACCAATAATCTTCCATTCATTACTCGAGATTTTAATGTATGCAATCTCTTTCCCCTTGCTACTCGAGTTGAACATACTGTTTGTTTCATGGGTTCAAGAAATTGTTACAGATCTTAGCTAAACATTCAAGGAGTCTTAGTTACAACATTTTTCTAAAGGAAGCAAACTATTATTTTGAATGATTATCCAGCCAATGATAAAAGATTACTCTTAAGACATTTTTTTATTTTTATTTTTATTTTTTTATTTTTTATTTTCTTGTTAAGGTTGAGCATAATTTGTTATACTCATGGTTTCAAAATACATAACACCTTCCCTTAAAATATAAATTTGAAACTTATCATTTTCATGATGATGAAATACCAAATCCCTTTTTTTTTTATAAACAAGAGTTTTCAAGTGGAGACATTGAGTAATAAACTTCCAAAAACATCTTTAGATCAAACTTCATAAGAATATATGCTCAATGAACAAGTCTTATTTTTTTTTTTATTTACACGATACGCTAACCTTCAATAAACAATACATAGGAATGAAATTACAACACACAAATAACTAATGCTTGCTCTCCACCCTACCGTAATGGCGTCATGGAGCCTCGTGGGCTCTAGCCATACCCCCGAGCAAGGAAACATGTTAACTCCAAGATGATAAATGGAGTCTTCTCTAACTTTACAAAAGATTAAGGTGTTACAACATCAATTACATACCTAAAGGCTCTCCGCTCACCATATTCAACAATGATTCATATAAACATACTCACATGATCCTATAACAATAAAACAAGGGAGCAGGGGAAAGTAGAGAAAACTTATCTCTTTTCTTAGGGTGAAGGGATTGAACTATTTTATCCATCTTTCTTCTCCCATCCAAGCCATCTTGATCACTATCTTGCCAAAGAGGTGGACTCCTCTCCTCTTCTCCTTCTTCTTACCATCTTCACTCATGTTCTCCAAGAGGAGAAGTGGGCAATGCCCAAATCTTCCATCTTCTTGAGATATATAGGAATCCTCCAAACCTACACTCTTTCCCACAAGTGCTCACACATGTGTGAGCTTTGTGCCAATTCCAAGAACTTTTGGGGAGTGGAAAGCTGAGAGTGACCAGTCACTTTTCCCAAGCCCCAACACTTTTGAATTCGTCACATTCATGAATGTGGACTTTTGAGGGGTCTTTTCACACTCCAAGGACAAGTTCACATGTCAAAAAGGTTCCAAACCCATAGGTATAGGTCCTAGGGGTCTATTCTTGTTCAAAAACCAAGGAAATTGGCTCAATAATCCCTTTTTAAAACCCACAAAAGAATCCATACGAATTTTTATCCTGACCAAGGGTTCCAACCCCAACCAAACTCACATCACATGACCTACAATTGGATTCTACTCAAACATGATCACCCAATCAATAATCAAACCTCAAACCCTTCCAAATTAAATAGGGCTACACTTAAAACTTCCCAAGATGTATCTGATACGATTTTGATATCTATCCAACCTCCTATTTGCATATTTGATTCCTTTAACGTTAATCCCACATTGACTCACTTAATTTCCTGCACAACATAATTAAGCACAGTTAGATATAATAATAACCACCTTAATTGCAAACCAAATCTTTGTAACTTTATTCACGAACCATTTACATAGCTAATTACTCTTTTAATGCAATACGAAACAACAATTATCTTATTTCAAATTCACCTTATAAGTTTGAATCTCATACCATAATTTGCATGCCCATACATCTTCATCAAGTAAAAGAACAATGATATAGCATAAAGTAAAAATAAACTATAAGGTCATTGTTAGACAGTCGTCTTCATATTATTCGTAATATATCTAACCATCTATTTAGGAGAAATATATAACAATTTAATGTTGTATTAGTCACTTGCAATGAGAGGCCTTACATTTTTCCTCCACAAAGAACGATGGATGATTTTCATGCTTTTGTTCACAATAATGCTCTTATTGACATCCTACCACACAATGGGAGTTTCACATGGATGAATAGAAGGAATTTTTTTTTGCAAATAACAAAAAGGTTGGACAGATTCTTGACGTCCTCAAATTGGGTTTTAGGGTAGTATTCTTTGGTGTTGGAAATATTGCCTTGGGCAGTATCAGATCACTTTCCCACGTCCTTAAATGTTTCAATTAAATAGTTATCTTCTAAGCATAAATCCTCCTTTAAATTTGAAACCATGTGGTTTCGACATCCTGAATTTTTGCAGTTATTACAAGTTTGGTGGTGTTAGGCCCCATATATCAAAGGATCAAAAATGTTTCAGTTCTGCAAGAAGTTGGAACATGTAAAAGGAAGAATTATGCATTGGAATGTTTGTGTTTTTAAGAACATATTCAATCAAAAGGAGGTTGTTTATAAGAAAATTTCAGATATTAATGAACATATTCTATCACAAGGCCTATACCAAATATCATTTGAAAAGCACAAGAAATTATAGGAGGAATGGGCTAAGTTGGTGATAAGAGAAGAGGTATATTGGAGACAAAAGTCTAGGGAGTTATGGTTGAAAGAGGGTGACAAAAATACATTATTTTTCATAAATCTACACAAATAAAGAAAGCAAGAAGGTCAATTTTCTCAATACAAGATAGTTTCACAGGAGAACGGCTATCAAATGAATAATAAATACAAATTGAAGGGGGTAGTTTCTTTAAAAATTTGTTGTCTGCTCCATTGGTTCTTTCGTTGCAGACAATGCAAAAAAGGGAGGAGCTGTTGGAAGACATTCCTGCCTTAATTTCACAACAAGAAAATGAACAACTTATTAAGCCATTCACTTTAGAAGAAGTGAATTCAGTGGTATTCTTGCTTTCACTAGGGAAAGCTCCTGGTCCAGATGGTTTTACTGTTGTTTTTTTCCAAAAATGTCAGGACTTCATTGGGGTTGACCTTCTTAAAGCCTTGGAAGAGTCCTGAAGTTTAGGGACAATGTTAAAGCAGTTTAATGTCACACATATAGCTTTAATTCAAAAAGTGGAGGCTCCTAACTCCTTTTCAGAGTTTAGGCCAATATCCTTGTGTAACACAATATATAAGATATTCACAAAAGCCATTTATCTTTGACTATTGCCTATCATCCCAAAAATAATCTCAGAAGAACAAGGGGGTTTTGTCCCTGGTAGGGAAACAACTAAAGGTGCTTTAGTAGCACATGAATTCCTTCACTCTATTACCACTCATAAGCTTTCAACAATGATCATCAAAATAGATATGATGAAGGCATAGAATAGAGTGGATTGGTCGTTTCTAATGCAAGTATTGAGGAAATTTGGTTTTCATATGAAGTGTAAGTGGGTGTTGTCTTGTTTTTCGGGTGTTAAGTTCTTAGTCTTGGTTAATGGATCTTTGGTAGGGTTCTTCAACTCAACACAAGATGTAAGACAAGGAGATCTGTTATCCCCTTTCCTTTTAATTATTCTCGAAGAGGCATTAAGTAGATCGGTTCATAAAGCTTGTAATCAAGGGTTTTGGAAAGGTATTGCAATTCCTTCAACTGGGATATCAACAACTCATTCTTTGTTTGATGATGACACTATTCTTATTGGAAAGACAACATTATTAGAGGCAACACAAATTAAGGGGGTTTTAGATAAGTACTTAGAAGCATTTGGTCAAAAGGTCAATGCAAGCAAGTCAAAAATTACATCTTCAATACAAGCACATCATTAAAAGATAAGATTGTCAAGGTTATGGGGTTCCAACTGGTAGATCTTCCCTACAAATAGGTGCTGTCATAATAGTGGTTTACAATTCCTGAGAGGAACAAATTTTAGCTGAAATCACATATTTTTAGAAAATATAATGATTTAAGCCTTAAAAAGTTCCATTTTAAGGATTCCAATTGAAGAGGGTTTGATCAAATCACCTTAAGATCAAACCCCCTTGGATGAACCTTGCTAATTTTAAACCATACCTATAAATCGTCTCCTTTACACCTATCAAAATCGATAAAAATCAATTTTGATTTAGATTTTGGGGATCAAATGAATTCATTTAAATTTATTTCAAAATGATTATGGTATTCCTTAGAACAAGCTATCCAATGAATATAATTTTAATATGTTTGGTTTTGTTATGTATTTGTTTTTTAAGTTTTATTAAACATAGGTTTTTCATCGAAAATGAATTTCTTTGTTCTTCACATGTGGAAAAATAGAAGATTATCAAAAAAAAAAATTGAAAAATATGAGTGCACCAGATGTTGAAGTCCTTGATCCAACAAAAAAAATTAAATTAAATTTTGACATTTACAAAAAAAGTTACGCATTATACAGTCGCGTTGTGTCTGAATTGTAATTTGTTTGACTTTGAAACTTGATTAGGAAAAATATTCAATAAAACTATCTAACCAAGTGGAGGCACTAGATATCAAGGGTTACAAATCTAAAATTTGAAGAATTAGAATTTTATCCTTAATGGAAAAAAGTTATGCGTTATACGGTGTGTGTCACTTTTTAAAAATGTTGTTTTCTGAAAAAAAATCTATTTTCGTGGGAGATGGAAAAAGAAGTGCAATTTGATTCCAAAAATTTTGAAAAAAATATTTTTAGAATCTACAGACAAAATTTGTTGAGACTCTAGTTTGCACCATCTTCAAATTCCTCACAGTTTAGCCGCTATAGGTGCCTGAATGTGAAGATTTAGTTAAAAATAATAATTTCAGTGTCCAGTTTGTCCAAAAATTGTAAACCACTATTATGGGATCACCCAAATATCTTGGGATACCATTCTTTAGAGGGGAAAATAAGATTTCTTACTGGGATAAGGTAATAAGAATTATTCAATCCATAATTGCAGGGTGGAAAGGGGGGTGGTTATTGCTAGCAGGGAGGATTCTTAAATGGTAAAGACAATACTTTACACAATTCTAATTACTATATGGCAGTTTTAAAAGCTCCCAAATTTTTCATTGCAATAATTAAAAAATTGGTTAGGAATTTCTTGTGGAAAGGAAATTTGGATAATAAAAGTAAAATCCTGCTTATGTCCTTAGAAAAAATATATATGGAAAGGTTGAAGGGTGGAGCAGGAGTTCATAATATTTCAACAAGGAAGGTATCACTAGGGGGAAAGTTGGTTTGGCATATGTATTCAAAGCCATATGCGAAGTGATATAAAATTTTGCAAGCCAAGTATTTGGATTGTGTGTCCCCAACAAGAATTTTTACTATCTCTAACCCTCCAACTAGTTCTACAATATGGAATTTCTTACTCTTTTGTAGGAACGTAATCACTCCATATATTACTTGGGAAATAAATAATGGTGAGGATGCTCTTTTCTGGAAGGATTTTTGGAATGGATACCCAACTTTGAATACGGTTCTAGAATTATAGTCAGTTGTAGAGTTGGAAAGTGCTAGGTGGGGAGATAAGGTTAAAGACTATATTCAAAGAATAGATGCTCATACATACAAAGTCATTTGGCATGACTTCTCCATTCTCTCAATATCATTGCAATAAAAGGAGTTAATAAACAAAATAATAAGTGAAAGATTGGTTTATCATTCTGACTATGCAAAAAGGATTCTTTGGGTGTCATCCAAAGCTATAAATTACTCAGTTAAACTGGGTTACAGGGCGGTGATGAGCAATGGACCTTGTTGTAACCCCCAAAGGGTTCTATCATTTTGTTGGAATCCTATGGTCCTACCAAAAGCGGGTTTTTTCACTTGGTTAGAATTAAAAAATAGGGTCCTTACAACTGATAGGCTGGTTAAGTTGGGTATCATAGATCAACAGTTCAATTGTGTTTTGTGTGATGAAGTTTTAGAGGATGTCAATCATCTTTTTCTACATTGTCTGTTTGCTTATTCTTGTTGGAAAAATGTTAATAGCAGGTTGAGTTGGGTCTCACCATTGCCAAAAGATCTTTGGGAACTATTTACAAGTTGGTCGGTTCTTTATAAGACAACTCTGTTTGCAAGTATCTGAAAAATTATTCCATCAGAAGTGGTATGGAGCATTTGGTGGGAGAGGAACAAGAGGATTTTTAGAAAATATAAATCTGTGTAAAAATTATCGTCTCATTCCAACTAGACTCCAATATAAAAATGTAATAACTAGAAGATCACATGAAAAATAATCACAATAATTGTTAATAAAATTACCATAAATCACTACCAAAGCTCAAACTCTAGAATTAGGAATTCTCCATGATGTCATGATCTACATTTTCTCAACAAAGATAATCTATCTTGAATAAAAATATTTTCTCCCAAGGGCAATCTATCATGCCAAAAATCTAGTAATCAAGATTACATCATAAAAAATAATGCATCCATCCTCTAAACCAAGGATTATTTTTCAAAATACGAAATCATAATAAGCACCTAAACCAAAGAATCTAAGAGTCATCCATGGTCACAAGATGTCTAAATATTCAAATCATAGGAAGATAGACATCTCCTATCAATACAACTCAAGATGCCAAATAAATCTCACTACACAGAATAAATGTGATCCAAGTTCATCTTCATGACACTGGCAACCATTAAAAATGATCATCTATCACCAATTGATGAATCCACATCACTACCAAATCTCCCATTGAGCCATGATATTTAGCTATATGGCATCATAATAAGTATCTCCTAAATGAAGATCACCCATGGTACACACACATCTCCAAAGGATAAAGTAAAACAAAGATATCCAAACCAAGAAGATGAATTGCCACCTACAATTAAAAATTGATCCAACACCACAAAAAATTCATTCACATAAATAATCATATTGTTCCAAATATCCAACCATAGAAGGAACTTCCATGAAACCATGATCAACACCCAATCTACTTACATTAAACTCCCACCAAATCTCTCACATATTGCACCATAATAAATAATTGTAGGTCCCACAACATGACTATGTTAGGTAACACCATATTTTTGCCTCATATGACAACAAACCAATGAACTAGGTGACCAAACTGATCCAATCAAATATAATATATATCCACACTAAAATATATATGGGCATATATAAACCACCTTTGATTTATTTATAAAAATTGTAAATATAGACAACTTACAAAACTACACAACTTATAGATCTCACAATGCAATTTTGAAACTCAACATCACATCAGTAACCATGTCAAATAAAGAAAAATACGCGTGCCATGAATCAAACACCAAATCACTTCTAACTTTAATGTGTAACAAAACCATAAAGTATCAAAGTAAAATAAACCAATAAATAGCTCAAATATAAATGTAAGTGAACAAATTACATATCATTATCTCCAAACTTGATCCATGGAAAGTGCTCAAAAAATGATGTGTTTCCTATATGAAGTCCAAAATTGGACATTGTGAGCACAAGATATGACATGTCAAACCAATAAGAGGAAAGTTAGTTTCCAACTAGAATTTTCTATCCAAAATAGTAAATTCTACAAAATCTATTGAGACCATAATGTAGGGGTGAAGCTGCAAGAGTGGTTTACAATTCAAGCGAGGAAGGAAAACTCACAAAAAATGACCCCAAAGCAAAAAAAGTGATTTTGGGGGTTCGTACGAACCTACTGGTTCAATCGAACGCATTAGGGGTTCTCTCGAACTAGTGTTCGAGTGAACCCCTTTAAATTTTGGCCGCTAAAAAAGAAAACAAATGCATAGCAAAGGGATTCGAGAGAACCCCCTTGAAGAGGTTCGTTCGAACCATGGTTCAGCCGAACCCTGGTTCGAGCGAACCTCTAGGGGTTCGCTCGAACCCCCCTTGCCCCTCATCCCCCTCCTGAGACACAAAAAAAGTCTATTTTTTTACGCTTCGGAGCTCGGGTTGAGGATGAAAATGGAGAAGTCTTCAAAAACCCTGCTGGAATCAGATAGTCCTCAAAATGAGCTATTCAATGAATATAATTTAAATATATGTTTTGATTTTATTATGTATTTGTTTTTTTAGTCTTATTAAACATAGGTTCTTCACCGAAAATGAAGGTCTCTGTTCTGCAGATGTGGAAAAATAGTAGATTATCAATTTTTTTTTTTGAAAAATATGAATGCACCAGATATTGAAGTCCTTGATCCAACAAAAAAAATAAAAATGAATTTATATATACAAAAAGTTGATTTATTGGGTGCGCTATGCGAGATTGTAATTGGTTTTGACTTGAAAACTTGATTAAAGAAAAATATTCAATAAAAACTATCAACCAAGTGGAATCACTAGATATCAGAGTTACACATCTAAATTGAAAGAATTAGAATTTTATCCTTCATGGAAAAAAATTATCAGTTATCTGGTGTGCATCACTTTTTAAAAATGTTGTTTTTGAAGAAAACCAGTTTTTCGTGGGAGATGGAAAAAGTGAAGTGCAATATAATTCCAAAATTTTGAAAAAAATATTTTTAGAATCTACAAACAAAATGTGTGAGACTCTAGTTTATCATCTTCAAATTCCTCATGGTTTAGCTATAGGTGCCCAAATGTGAAGATTTAGTTAAAAATAATAATTTCAGTGTCCAGTTTGGCCAAATATTGTAAACCACTATTGTGGGATCACCCATCTAATATTGAACGAGTCATACATATGTTAGAAACTTCAGTTACATAATCGACAAATTCTTATGTTCAAAAATCTATGCATTCAGGCTTCATATTTATAGACTGGGACTCGAAGATACCTAAATAGTGGCCTAATTTGATTATTCCTTTCAAAGGTGATTTACAACAGAAAGTATCTCAGAAAATGGATAGGACCAAGATAGCCTAGATCCCCCCGCCAATAGGCTTTTCAAAATTAAATTTTGGTGGAGCTTCTATATGGAATCTAGGGATATCAGGAGCAGGTGTAGTTTTAAGGGATAATGCAGGGGCTATTATTGGGGCAAAGTCAATCTGTTTGCCGTATGGTACTAATAATCTTGTAGAAGCTCAAGCATTACTACAGGGTCTGAAATTGGCTACTAGTTTAAATATTTCAAAATTTTAGGTTGAAGGGGATTCTTTACTCATTGTCAATGCATGTAGAGAGCGTAGGACTTGTAACTGGAAGCATGAAATTTGTTGGAACATCTTGATGCTTATCAACTTTGCCATACATACAGGGAGGGAAATCAATTAGCTGACATGCTAGCAAACATTGGGTGCAAGCAATGGGTGCGAGCAATTGCAGAAGGAAATATATTACGATGAGTCAACAAACAACTTATCAGGTGAGCTGTCAAATAAAATTAAAAAGGAACATGTTGGAGGGCTAATGACGCATTGGTAAGTGAAATAAGCAATAATAATACAGGTGATAATAATGGCGGCAGACTCCAAGTCCAAGGAATTTAAAAGCTCGAGCTCTTCGTACAATGCTCATTAAAATTTGTGTGGTGAAAATAAAGTTGACAATCTGGTAGCAAGTATGTGTGTGAAATGGTCACACGCGGAGATGAAAAAAAACGAAAAGCTTGTCAGAATACTTGTGTCAAAGACATGGGCAAAAGCAAGGATTATTATTAATGTGTTTATTTTCATTTTGTAGGTTAAGGCTTTATTCCGCTCTAGCTCTCCGCAATAATGATATGTTTTTTCAAGATTTAAAGGAAATATTTCATCTGTGCCAAATATCTTGTGCATGTGTACAAGGGGGTGATTTTAATGCAAGTGTTAATTAAATGATTCATTAACAGTTGCAAAGTACAGGTGTGTTGTTTTAAAATGTTGAAGTATAGTTCAGTGGTATACTGTTGTTTAGGGCTGGAATTGTCGTGGTGGTTGTCATTTGCTCTAAAGGTGGAACAATTATCTACCGGGATGTCATTTTTGATAAGGGGTTGTTGTTAGCATTATTGTGGTGTCAATTGCTGGTAAAGTTGCAGTGTTGGTGGTACTTCATTATGTTCTATGGTTTAATTGCTTTGTTGTGGATGGTCTCTGTTGGGTGTGCTGGTAATTATGGGTGTTATTTTTCTAGCAACTCACATCTTTGGTGAAGTTTTGGGTTGGAGTGTCTCGAGATCCACTGTTGGGTGTAGTCTGTACACAATGTATGCTTGGTACTTTCCATTGTTGGGTGTAGTCTGCACATTTTATGATAGGTATTATAAATCTTCAATGGATTACACACTGAAGAATTTCAAGGTTCTAGTTCAGACTCGTGTAGGGGAACATCCATTTTTAGGTGAGGTGACAAACTTTGAATTATTGCAAGTGTTCATAATGTTTTGTCCTAGTGTTGTAGACAATGTACAAATTGTCATTGGTGAAGAAGTCATGCGGCCTAATGCCCCTAGATTGTTGTTTCCCTCCCAATTGGTTTCAATTTTCATTTCTAATTCATTGGATCTTTTGCAATCTCTTGGGCTATTACAAGTTGTGGTCGAAGAGGTGGTGCAGCCAAATTATCTTGAGGAGGATGAGCTTTTGAAGAGCGTGCAGTTGTATAATTTGGAAAAAGGGAAAGGTTATGTTGGAGGCATTTTCCTGAAGTGCTATCTTAAGCATAAGTGGTCATATGCAGTGGTGTATGATTCTGTTGAAAAATGATCGAAGGAAGATGACCCATGGGAATTGTACATGATCGTTAATATGTACTCACAAGAGTTAGGGCTTCAGATGGTAAACAAAATTAAAGAAAAATTCTTTGTTGTGTCTTTTTTTCTCTCACATCACACTCGCCATGGTCAGAGCACGGTAGTAGCTGCAAGGTTCAATCCAAGAATATAAAATTATTTAGACTTGAATGAACGCCAGGGAGATGATGGTCTTAATGAAGGTCGAGGTGACACTTCTGCAAATGAAGGATATATGGAGGAATGAAAATATGTTTATTTATGTGGGTTGAATTTTATTTTGTCCATATTGCTCAAGACAGTATAAGAAACCATCTAGCCAATCACTGTTCTTTTTGGGAGAAATAGTGCATGTTAGTCTTCAGTTTATATGTTCATAAATGACACAATTTTGGCTTTCTAATTTTGGCCAGTACTATAATTTTGGCGATGTAATTTCTTCTTATAATAATATAATATATATATCCGCTATGACCTTTTGCCTAAAAAACATTTGTTACATATTTATTCTATGGAGAGTGATGATAATATGCTTGATTCTAATTGTATTCTACATATGAACATAAATCTAAACTAGGTTAAAACATGAAATAAACATACAAAATGAAATTTGAATTCTAATGTTCACCTCAAGATTGAGCACAATGAAAATTCAAAATAATAAACAATAAAATGTTACCAAACTCCATTGTTACAAGTGGATTTTTTCAATGGGATTTGGGCTAAATTTTGGAACCCATATGAACTTGATGCATATGTTCATTTTTTTATCCAAGTAGAATTTTGGGTTTTTTTATCTAATGTAGATTTTTATTTTTGGATTTTGAAATGCTTGGGATTTAGGACATTTGGGTGTAGGTATTTTAGGCATTTGGAGGGGTTCTTGGGATATGGAAATCCATATAAGTCTATTTCAAGTCTCATTTTATGATCCCATAAGAAAGATATGATGTTGAAGTCCCATGGAGGTGATGATAGATTTATCATTATGGAAGATGTTGAATGGTGTGTGATTTCAGTGAGCTAGGGTAATGGATAGAGGAAGTGAATGGTTAAGTTTAGTGACAAGGTTAAAGGTTAATGAAAGGGTTGATGATGGGGGTGATGGGGTTGATGAAATTATTGGTGATAAGGTTGATTAAAATATTGGTGGTAGTAAGTTCCTTGGAAAAATGATGAGAGAGTGATTTTGATGTTGGGAGAAGTTACTCTACTTCTCATGGGAGTAACATCCTTATTCTTATTATTAAGAAATTTATATCAATACCTTAGAATCCTTGGTTTTAATAAACATGGATGAGTTCAAGGCTTCCTTTTTCATGAAGGTCTAGTCCTTTTTCTTGAAATTTCATGATATGACATGGTTGATTTGCAATGGAATATTAAGATTTTTTAATTATTCATTTTTTAGGAGACCAAATCAAGCAATGGTGTTTGGGTAAAAGGGGCAGAGGTTTGGCTCTTAGATAGGGTTGATGGGGGATTGAGAATATTTTTATGCTTGGATCAAATTAATGGGATCAACGTGAGAATTTTTAAGTTGAGTTGGTTGTGGAAAAGTTTGATAATGTGTTAGATAGAGATATTGATGTTTCTTTTACAATATGGGTGCATTGAACCTTTAATCTTGATATGGCCTTGATCGATGATATCTTGCATGTAGCTCTTCAACTCCAAGCATCAATATTTGGTATATTTTTTAGATTTTATGGATAACATAAAAGGGGTGGATGGAATCCATTTATCCTTTTGTGTGGGTTGATTTGTGGGACTGACTATGTTTGGGGGGTTTTAGATTATCTCAACATGCTTATGCTTGTGAAGGGTGTGACAAAACTCCTTAGATTCATCTTTTTGATTTACTATTAGCGACCCTTGGATCACATCCTTCATAGCTATGTTTGGTTGATTGGATTGATTAGATTGGTTGCTTTGATTAGGTTTTAGCTTTGAGTACTTGTTTGATCAAGGATTTGTGCAAGGAGATAGGGTAATTGTTTGTTTATTTGAGACATGGAGTTCATTAAGAACATCTTGATTTTGGCCTTGGTTTAAGCATGAAATATCCTCTTATGCTAGAACAACTCAATCTTGATGAGTGTTGAAACATATGTCATTTAGATTAGAGGGTTCTTTAGTCAAGAGATTAGTACCTACAAGAATGGATAGATTAGAATCATAATCGATATGGATAGGTGTAAGATTTAATGTTGTAGGGTTTTTAGGGATGGAAGAATGAGTAGATGTACTAGAATTATTATGGGTAAGTGGATTAGGATCAGGACTATTGTAGATGAATTGCAAATTAGATAGTTTAGGATTTTTAGGGGTCAATAGATTAGGATAGGGATGGATGGATGATCAAATGTTGTAGGATTTATATGGATATATATGGTGGGATTAATGGATGATGTATTATAAGCTTAAAGGATAACTCTCAACCAAAGAAATTCTGACATTCTCAATTAGGTTTTCCATTATGAGGCTACACAAGTCAAACTGCTTATTTACCTTCACCATCTTATGTGCAAGATACACAACAATAGTCGAAGTAGAACCTTCACGATTTTTGAAATAGATTTTGTAAGTGATACTGTAAGCAACATACCTCAAATGTTGCAAGATTAACAATGGTATTTATCAGAATAGCTCGGGGTCTTTGTCGATACTAGTAAGTTCTTCCACATCTCTGTATTTCACTGTTTTCTTCCTAGGGAGGTCACCAATACTGCATAATACAGTAATAGCCTCAATGGATTCCTTAGTGATCAGATAGGGTTTGTCCAAAACAATGTTGCAATCCTTGAATCGACTCAACAGGAACAAGATAGACTCTCTGTCAAAAAACTAGGGAAATTCTCCCCTTAAATCCATACCCAAAGCACTTACATTCTGCAATTCATCAGTATTCAACCCTAGTTCCATTTCCTTCATCTTTCGATGATCAAATTCGTCCATCTCTACTCCCTTCAGCCTCAACAGAATACTGCCACTCAATTCTCTATCAACAAATTCCATGATCGCGCTTAGCTTCTTCAATCTTTTATCGCTCTGCGAAACTTCTTCAACTTCTTTGCAAATTGTTAGAAATGTTTTGAAAACTCCACCTTTTAACCTTAATTGCTCATGATGAACTACCCGCCAAAAACTTACATCAATGATGCCATCAAATGTACTTCACTTTTCAATTAGTAGGATTAAGCTTCATCATATATCACCAACCGGATCAAACTTAGTCATGTTGAAAACACATCAATATTACTTTGGAGAGGGGGAATCGACATGACAGGCACAACAACACTCCCCCTGAGCCAAGGCGGTTGGCTTAGTTTCCAAAACAGCTTATACCGGGATCTGGTACCACAGAAGAGTTCTCCACACTCATTTCCTTTTTCGTCCACACCATGGCAGTCTTCTTCTTAGATTCACCTGATTCTACAACCTTCTTTTTATTTTTAGGCTTTTTTCGAAGCAACATATCTGCATGTGTTAGCATAATGTCTGGGTTGACTCCACTTGTAACATATTTGTACTGACTTAACTGAGTGAAGCCTAGGTTTGCATTGATTAGATTTGTGACCATAACCATGCCATAAATAGAAATTACCATGAAAGAGATTATTCATTCCATTCTTCTAGCTGGATTAGATATCTGACTTCTACAATGACTTGCTTTGTGACCAAACTTGTGACAGTTAAAGAATTGAGTACTTGGTTCCTTATTGCTTCTACACTCTACAGCCTTATGTCTAGATTTCTTGCATAGAAAATAATATCCATTAAATGATAAGTACCTTTGAGCATTTGGTTGCCCAACCAACGGTCTTTTAGTTGTTCTTGAGTTTTAGACCATGCTTGTTACACCAAATCTTGCTTCAGCTTAAACTGTTCTATCTTCACCCTTAGTGTTCTGATTTGAATTTTCATTGGTGAAGCCAAGTCCTCCCTTATCCTTGTGACATTTCTATAGGGACATGAATTGATCTAGAATTATGCTACTTTCACATACTCTTGCTTCTATTTTCAGCCTTCTTAACTCTTGATCTAACTTCTCATTGTATTCTGATTTCTGTTTGATGGTATCCTTGAGATTTTCTTCAATCTTCTTCCATTCTTCCATTTTCTATTTGATAGTATCCTTGAGATTTTCTCCAGTCTTCTTGCATTCATCTAGTTGCTGCTTTAAATCCACAATACTTTCCTTTGACTCCTTTAATTCCTAGTTGACCTCGTTGTGTCTTGCTTTGAATTTTCATATTTGCTCCTGTAGCTTCAAGATACAAGTATTAGATTCCTTGAGGTTTTCTTTGAATTCTTCATTTTTAGATTCTGTGCTTTCCATATCATCTAACATTATCTTCATTTCTTCCTCAAAGTGATAAGCTCCTGCCATCTGTTCAAATTTCCAAGATCTCTCTCAAGTGGTTAAGCTCTATTTGCAAGGGACCAAGCTCTGATACCAATTTTTGAACATTTCAGATAACTGAGAGGGGGGATGAATCAGTTATCATAAAATAATTTTATTTTCTTTAATTAATACAGAATATACTTATATCAAATAGAAAATAATCAAACAGATCTAAAAATGAATGCACTCAACAACACCATGCACAATGAACACTGGAATTTACGTGGAAGCCCAAGAAGGGAAAAACCATGGAGAATGCTAATTCTCAATTATAGAACATTGGTTAAGGTGATTTTTTACAAAGGCTCACTTCCAAGTTGCTCACTGCAGGTAAGGCTCACTATTGGTGGGCTCACTACCCGGCTATTATAGCTAAAGATAAAAAAGGTTCACTGCCAAAAGAGAAAGGCTCACTGCCTACAGAAAAAGGGATCACTGCCAATAGAATATGACTCACTGCTAGATTAATACAACTGATTAAAAAATAGTCTCACTGAAAAAAATTGAACTGATGAAATTGCATCTATATATGCATGAATTTAGTTTCGGTTAAAGGCACAATAATTGTCTACAACAAATCCGGTCAAGAATCTTCTGTACACCTTCCTCACACAACCTCTACAAAATAGATTACTTCTTCCTTCACACCCTTTTATTTGTTCGCACAAATCATACTCCACACTTCTTCTTTCATCAAACAAAATCAACCTTTACTTATACCATTCCATGATTTCATAATCTCCTAGGTCGGCCAGACACAATGTCTTCATAGTATTCTAAGTCGACCAAACACCATTTGAATTTAGATCACCACAAAACATGTCGACATGAGGAACAACCTTTAAATATTCAATAAGGCCTTGCACGCTAGCACGAGACCCAAAAAATAGGTCACACATAAAGATCTTCTTACCACGTTATCAAGGGACCCATAACTAGGTCATACATAAGATAGGTTCATTACATAACATAATTATCAAAAGATAGCAAAATTTGAATTATATGAAATATATTATGGAGCTGATGGGAATTCCACAACCAAGACCAAATCTTGATTATCATCAATTTTAGTATCAATAGGAGAAAAAAATTGACATACCAAAACTTGTCATATTCTATATGAATGTCTAGATAACGAGGTTACCCAGAGTAAGCTTTGAGCACAATAGCCAACGCCAAAAGATTAGACTTCATTATTTTGCATTGACTGTCTTCCACGAATGTCCCAAAAAGAAGTACTACCATATCCGGATCAAAGATAACATCCACACTACACAACATCAAAGCATACGATAGGATAGATCATTTCTATATGTCATCCAGAGCACAACCTCCTAGATCCAGGTTTTGAAATCAATGAAAACAATGCTAAATCATCTCAACAACTTCTCAACAATCTCCCCCTTTGGCATTGATGGAAAAACAACAAAAACTCAAAAACAAAAAACTGCAAAACTCCAACTCCAAAACTCCAAGCACTCACCCTTTGACAAGAAATCCAATACTTCTTGTTTTTGTTTTCTCTTCATTTTCTCCCCCTTTTTTCCATCAAAGGAAAAGGGCCAAATAAGAACATTCAGGAGATCAAGTAAAAATAACACTTTTCACATGAAAAATATTCTTCTACCTTTCTCTCACAATTAGAAGAATCCTCTTCCAAGCTAGCACTACAAAAACCATTCTAGCACACATACTATCCAGTAGAGTCAACAACATAAATGAAGATGACTAGTTCGGAGACAGACATTGTCATTCACAATCCTTTGCATCATAAAGTATCCTGGAGAGATGATCCAACCAAACCTCAACAATTTCTTTGACCAACCAGACACTTTTAACCAAATCTTCCCTCTGTCTCTAAACATAAAATAACTTAGCTTGCAACTCTCCAACTCTTATTCTCTATTTTCCATCTTTATCTTTGAAGAAGTCAAAACACTTCCCAATATCATTCAATTCAGATTCAATGGCTTCAATTATGCTTCTAAAATTATCAACTACAACAGGCTACCGAAGACAATACTTGTAGATGTCAGACATCTCCTTAATGCATTCTCTTGTATCACCAATAAGTTTGGATAACTTCTCTTGGATTTGACACACCTTCTCTCAATCATAGCTTGAAACTTATGTCCTTTAGATCCTTCCCCCAAAAACCTTTCTTCACCAACTTCTACTAGATCATCTCGTAATGAGTTAGAAACATCTAAAATAGTAATACCTTTTTTAAGAAGATAATCAACCAAGGGATCATCAATTCTAAGCCTACTGATCGGAGAGAAGGCATAGCACATTTCACCAATCTTTTTCATATCACCTTCATCCAACACCGAATGAACTTCATCTAGATCAAAAGAGTCAGATCTAGGTAGATACTTTTCTTCTTTCTCCTTCTCTTCCAAGATACCAATGACTTCCACTGTGTTAATTTTCCTTCTTTTAGGTTCCGAAGGGGAACTGCCAATGACAACTTCTAACTCCTTACCGGAGGAGGAAACCTCCTCAAACTAACTAGACCTTATCACATCAGAGCACAAATTCATCTGCAAGGATGAGAAATAGACTTTGCATGCACTTGCTTTATCTTCCATACATTCCAGATACATGTAGACTTACTTTTTGACAAGGATTCCAAACTTCCACTTAACATTCTCCTTTGACAGTAGCAAACTCAAAAAGTAAAATACTAAACATATGAGTAGAGACCCAAACTGGAAAGGATAACTCTCAACCAAAGACATTCTAACATTCTCAATTAGGTTTTCCATTATGAGGCTACACAAGTCAAACTACTTATTTTCCTTCACCATCTTATGTGCAAGATACACAACAATAGTCGAAGTAGAACCTTTATGATTTTTGAAATAGATTTTGTAAGTGATACTGTAAGCAACATACCTCGCTGTAGGATCAACAATGGTATTTATCATAAGAGCTCGAGGATCTTTGTCAATACCAGTAAGTTTCTCCACATCTTTGTATTTCACCATTTTCTTCCCAGTGAGGTCACCAACACTACACAATCTAGTAATAGCTTCAATGGATTCCTTAGTGATCGGATAGGGTTTTTCTAAAACAATGCTACCATCCTTCAATCGACTCAATAGGAACAAGATGGACTCTCTATCAGAAAACCAAGGAGATTCTCCCCATAAATCCATACCCAGAGCACTTACATTCTACAATTCATCAGTCTTCAACCCTAGTTCCATTTCCTTCATCTTTCAATGATAAAATTCATCCAATTCTACTCCCTTTAGCCTCAACGGAATACCACCACTCGATTCTCTGTGAACAGATTCCATTGTCGTGCTTAGCTTCTTCAATCTTTTATCGCTCCATGAAACTTCTTCTTCTACTTTGTAAACTGTGAGAAATGTTTTGAAAACTCCACCTTTTAACCTTAATTGCTCATGATGAACTGCCCACCAAAAAATTACATCAATGATGCCATCAAATGTACTTCATTTTTCAATCAGCTGGATTAAGCTTCATCATATATCACCAACTGGATCAAACTTAGTCATGTCGAAAACACAACAATATTACTTTAGAGAGGGGGAACTGACAAGATATGCATAGCAACACTCCCCTTGAGCCAAGGCGGTTGGATAAGTTTCTGGAAGAGCTTGTACCGAGATTCGGTACCACAGAAGAGTTCTCCACACTCATTTCCTTTTTCTTCCACATCATGGCGGTCTTCTTCTTAGATTCACTTGATTTTGTAATCTTCTTTTTGTTTTTAGGCTTTTCTGGAGCAACAAAACTGCATGTGTTAGCATAATGTCTAGGTTGATTGCACTTGTAACATCTTTTTCTTGACTTAACTGAGTGAAGCCTAGGTCTGCACTAATTAGCTTTGTGACCATAACCATGACATAAATAATAATTACCATGAAAGAGATTATTCATTCCATTCCTTCTAGCTGGATTAGATAACTGACTTCTACAATGACTTGCTTTGTGACCTAACTTGTTATAGTTAAAGCATTGAGTACTTGGTTCCTTCTTGCTTCTACACTCTAAAACCTTATGTCCAAAGTTCTTGAATAGAAAATAATAGACATTAAATGATAAGTACCTTTGAGCATTTGGTTGCCTGACTGATGGTCTTTTAGGTGTTCTAGAGTTCTAGACCATGCTTGTTACACCAGATCTTGCTTCAACTTCAACTGCTTTGTCTTCACCCTTAGTGTTCTGATTCGAGTTTTCACCGGTGAAGCCAAGTCCTCCCTTTTCCTTGTGACATTTCTGTAGGGATAGGAGTTGATATAGAATTATGCTACTTTCACATACTCTTACTTTTGTTTTCAGCCTTGTTAACTCTTGATCTAAGTTCTCATTGGCTTATGATTTTTGTTTGATGATATCCTTGAGATTTTCTTCAATCTTCTTCCATTCTTCCATTTTCTATTTGATAGTATCTTTGATATTTTCTTCAGTCTTCTTGCATTTTTCCAGTTGCTACCTTAAATCCACAATACTTTCCTTTGACTCCTTTAATTCCTGGCTGACCTCTTTGTGTCTTTCTTTGAATTTCCATATTTTCTCGCTTAGCTTCGAGATACAATAATTTTCTTCCTTGAGGTTTTCTTTCAATTATTCATTTTCAGATTCTGTGCTTTCCATATCATTTAACATTATCTTCAATTCTTCCTCAAAGTGATAAGCTCCTGCCATATGTTCAAATTGCCAAGATCTCCCTCAAGTGGTTAAGCTCTATCTGCAAGGGACCAAGCTCTGATACCAATTTTTGAATAGTCCAGATAACTGAGAGGGGGGGGGGGGTTTGAATTAGTTATTATAAAATAATTTTCTTTTCTTTAATTAATCTAGAACAAACTTATATAAAACAGGAAATAATCAAATAGATTTGATCATGAATGCACTCAACAACACCATGCACAATGAACACTAGAATTTATGTGGAAACCCAAGAAGGCAAAAACCACAGAGAATGCTAATTCTCAATTATAGAACACCGACTAAGGTGATTTTTTACAAAAGGCTCACTGCCAAGTTTCTCACTGAAAGTAAGGCTCACTACCGGTGGGCTCACTTCCTGGCTATTATAGCCAAAGATAAAAAAGGCTCACTACCAAAAGAGAAAGGCTCATTGACTACAAAAAAAGGGCTCACTGCCAATAGAAAATGGCTCACTTCTAGATTAATACAACTAATTAAAAAATAGTCTCACTGAAAAAAGTGAACTGATGAAATTGCATCTACATATATGCATGAACTCAGTTCAGGTTAAGAGCACAATAACTGTCTACAATAGATCCGGTCAAGAATCTTCTGCATACCTTCCTCGTACAACCTTTGTAAAAAATATTGCTTCTTTCTTCAGACCCTTTTATCTTTTTTCACACATCATACTCCACACTTCTTCTTTCATCAAAAAAATCCAACCTTTACTTATATCATTCCATGATTTCATAATCTCCTAGGTTGGCCAGACACAATGTCTTCATAGTCTTCTAAGTTGGCCAAACACCATTTGAATTTAGATCACCAAAAAACATGTCGACATGAGGAACAACCTTGAAATATTCAATAAGGCCTTGCACACTAGCACCATACCCAAAAGATAGGCTGCACATAAAGATCTTCTTACCACGTTACCAAGGGACCCATAACTAGGTGATACATAAGATAGGTTCATTACATAACATAATTATCAAAAGATAGCAAACTTTGAATTACATGAAATATATTCCAGAGTCGATGGGAATGTCACAACCAAGACCAAATATTGATTATCATCAATTTCAGTATCAACCGGAGAAACACAAATTGACATACCAAAACTTCTAACATGCTACATGAATATCCGGATAGCAAGGTTACCTAGAGTAATCTTTAAGCATAGTAGCCAACGTCAAAAGATTATATTTCATTATTCTGCATTGACTGTCTTTCATGAATGTCCCAAAAAATAGTACTACCATATCTAGATCAAAGATAACATCCACACTACACAACAACAAAGCATACGATAGGATAGATCATTTATGTATATCATCTGGAGCACAACCTCCCATATCTAGGTTTTGACATTAATGACAACAATGTTAGATCATCTTAACAACTTCTCAACAAGATCTATAGGGATGAATGAATTAGGGTTACGATTAATAGGGATGGATGGATGGTTTAATGGTTTGGAATTAGGATTTGAAGGGATGAGTGGAGGGTCTAATGGGTTTGATGGATGGGGATTAGCCATGAATGTTTCTTGATTAGGGAGTATTCCCCTACCTACATGTTCAAGGTGATTGTTTAGGGGAAGCTTGGATATAGGTACCTAATCATGGAATCCTTGTCTTGTCTTAGGATATATTCTAGAGAGTCACTTGCTTTTTCATAGGGATGATCAATGGACTTTGGCTTGGGTTGGCGAAATATCTTTTACTGGGATATCTTTGGTCTATATGATCTTGATGGTTTATGCTTGGGTGACTAGGGCTTACAATAAATTTTCTTGAGATAATGTTATTAAGGGATCATTAGTATACTCTTCTTGGTCAACTAGACTATCATCATCATCACATGTTTGAAGGAGTTTTCATATTGGTATAATGGATTTGTAATTACCATGTTTTTTTGGATTTGGGTAAGGTTTTATCTTTCTCAATGAACTTATAAAACTAGGGGTCCATAATGCTTGTGGGTTTTTTAAAAATATTTTAGAATATTTTTGGAATTGTTATACTTTTGGTCCTATCTTGGTCTAAATAGTCAATATATGGTCACCTTTTGTGGTTTAGGTCTCTAGAGTCTCAGGTTCATTTCCAAAAAGATTAAATTATTTGAAAAGGCTTAGGTGCCAAGGAAAGAAAATTAAAAAGAAAAACTCAAAGAAATTTGTATTCTTTAAATACTAAGTATGAAAAATGAGTCTTCTTTTTATGGAGGTTTAGGGAATGTTGCATGACAAATTTTATAGTTTTTTTTATTTGCATTGAAGAATCTCCCATGTTTGGCATGGAAGCAACACTTTGTTGCTCTAGCTTGATCCACACTGCAAAATAGGGAAGGGTTACCCACTTTTTAATGGAATTTGAGGCTTTCCAAGAGCCCATTTACACTTGATCCAAATTGTAGGACCAAATAAAAAAAATGTTTTTTTGCATGGAGATTAGAAAGGTTCTAGGGCCTCTTTCACACCTCATCCACATGTTTGAATTTCTCCAAGATCGAGGTGCTATGTGGTATGCACTCTACACATTACTAGGTCTATGTTTCCATTCAAAAGGTCTATTGAATCACCAAATCTTTGTCAGATAGTGATAAATATTGTCACGATTATTGTTATTAATAACCAAGTATAGGGATTTATAGAGAATATAATAGATTTTCCAAACACCACAAATATTTTGAGGAGCTATTAGCAATATTGTAATCTATGAGAGGAAGCATTAGAAAACTTATAAAAATATTATTGTAGTATATTAGTGATCCATTGGTGAAATATTAAACATGAGAATCCCTAAGGAAAATTGAGGCAATCTCATAGACCTTAAATAGGTCTAGTAGTATGGTAAACATGCTTGTTAGTATGATAGAAATAAGGGTGTAGTGGCAACTTAAATATAGATGATTGAGAAAATGAAGGAGACTAGGCATTGTATCTTCACATATTAATAGTCTCAAAATATAATGTGGAATATAGTCTCATACTCCAAATAAATTTTTCAGATTTTAGATGACAATGTGTCAAGGCGAGATGACAATCTACACCATTTGTGAGAATAGGAGCAAAATGATTTCAAAAAAATAAATAAATGATAATGATAGGACACATGATTAGTCTACAAGTAAAATATATGATAGAGCAAGGATACAATTGATAATTCCTTAGGAGATAGTCCTGTTGGTGGTCAAAATAGCACAATAACAGTTAAACAGGATATTGCTATTCTGTTTCTCCTAAAAGAGAAAGAAAACACATGGATATCTTAGCTCCCAAGGTCTTTGTAGTTGGTTCTCAACTATGCTGATTTCACTCGGTGATTGATGTGAACTATAATATTCAAAGGGCCTGCTGGTGTTGAGCTTCTGGATTGTTCTAAGATCAAGCATAAATTCAAACCTATTTTAACTGGGGTTTTTAAAGAAACGAAAAAGATAGATCAGAGCTTTGGAATAGAAAAAGAACGTTAATTCATCCAATTTAACCAGACTTGTTAGCTTTCAAGGAACTCCTAATTAAAATTGCAAAACAAAATTAACTTGTGATTAACACACAGTTTCATTCATTCACAGTGCTAATTTCAATAGCAGATTGCAAGTTACCACTTTTAAATAAAACACAAAATAACACTTCAATTCTTGAAAGCTTTTCAAATCAAATGATTAATTCAAGATAAATACCATTCTGGAACACAACAAGAAGTAGATTTTAATCTGGTTGCTTCTACTATTAGTGAAACAGATAAGCAACATTTACAAATCTGGCACAATCACCAGTGTACAGAAAATCAATGACTCTGAATTGTTTCCATCTATACTAAGAGAACTTGAAAAATACATTATAGTCTATGCTGAATCTAACTCCTAACTAAGAAGACAAAAGGAGCTCCCATTACAAAGAATTAGGATGCAACTCTATCTCCTCTATCCTTTAGAAAATTCCTATTCTTGGAAATCTATTTCTAGACCTGTCTACTTTATTATCCCCTCTAACTGTCTCTATTCCTTCTAACCCTTTACAAAAAGGAAAGAATACGCTGGCCCCTGTTTTAGGGTTTACAAAATATCTTACTCCAGAAAGGTCAGCCTTCAGATCTTTTGAATAGAGTTAATGCTGCGTTGGATAGAATCCTCGCTGTCCATGTTGGTGAAGGATTGTTCCAGGGGTGATCTCAAATCTTTTACAGCTACAACATTTACTTCTGGCCTCCGTGTCCATCCTCGAACTCCCATTGCAGAGCTGTCTTGAATGCTCCAAAGCATTGCCATTAATACTGATCTTCTTTTCGCCAACAGACCTCACAGCTATCCCCATGACTCATAGTTTCTTCCTCTTTTCTGCCTTTCTCCCCGCTCCAGATCCTTCTACCCGTTGACCGTCCCTTCTGGAAATAGTTTTCGGCCTCCCTATTAGATCTTCGCACCATTGTTCATCAAGGTGTTCCATCAACTCATTCACGAAGCAGATCCAGACCGATTGCATTCTGTTGGTCTTCTTCAAGGTGGTAGTCAATCAGTCAATGGCTCACTTTTAGTTCCTTTCGATTGGGCGAACAAACGCCACGCCAGATTTCTGGGTAGTCAAAAGTGGTCCATATTAAATCGCATGTTGGTGAGACACTAATCGTGTTTCCCCGATGCGATTATGCCTCTCCTAGCAGCTATCGGCGTAACTTATGACAGTCGGCGGAACCTTTTAGCGAGCTACAGAAGTCATATGGATACCACAAAACTATCAGCAAGGCAGTCGTTATCGGCCAGAAGTCATGGCAAGACCATCGCACTCGGGAAGACATCTCCCCGAACCCTAATCATCCGCTCGGAGCTTCTCCGAGCTCATTCTTATTCCCTGAGCTTAAGCCCCTTCTACCTCGGCAAGACTTCTTCAAGTTGATGGGACATTTTTCCGAGTTCAAGATCTTTCGGTGAGCTCATCTTATGTCGGGGAGATCTCCATTTGTCGACGAGACCTTTTGCCGAAGGCATACCCCTTTCGCCGAGACCTCACTGTATCGGTAGGACCTTTCACCAAATTCATTCATTCTCCCCGGGCTCATTATATTTCGGTGAGACTCCTTCGGGTCGGTGAGACGTTTTTTCGGGTGGCAAGAGTTATAGCGATATCCTCCTCGTCGGTGAGACAATCACACATTGACAGGACATCCCCCCGAGTTCACTATGTTACACCGAAGGCACATCCTTCGGCGAGACACATGCTAATCAGCCAGACCTCATGCCGAAGGAAAAATCATTCGCCGATCTCAAAACTTTCGTTGGGACCTTCTTCTGTCGGTAGGACATTATGCCAAAGGCCTACCCCCTTTGGCGAGCTGAGATCACATCGGGGAAACTCTCTTAGGTTGGCGAGACTTCATACCGAAAGCAAACCACTCTCCCTGATCTCGAGTTTCTTTCGGTGAGACCCCGTTTTGTTGGCAGACTTCTCAGCGATGCAAACCCCCTTTGGATTTCAAACGAACAGAGCCAAGCCACCAGTCGGCAAGACATTTGAAAGGTCCCAACAAATTTCTTCTTGAGGAGTTTTATGTTGAATGTGATTGAGGCATGCCTTCAGTTGACTTCCCTGGGAGGTATCCTCAGATGAGCGATCCAATCCTACAAAACAAATGCCTCCATTAGTCCTCAAAGCATATAAAATACACTATTAATTATGATTATTCCATTCAATTCTTAGCAAGAAGAAAACCAACTCAAGTTGAGACAAAACCAAAATCAAATAGAACAAAAGACAAAATTAAGAGGAAAACAAAAGAATTCCAAAGGTCAAAGCAAATAATAGAGGCCACGAAACCAAAAAGAGAAGGGGGACCCATTTTTTTCCATAATAAAATGGGGTGGTTATGCAGGGCATAACAAATGGCGACTCGGCTGGGAAAATGGTTTAACCATTTTCAAGAAACTGAAGGATTCAGCTACCCATAACTCCTGGTTCATGAACATCACAACTCCAGTTGGGTCAGTTTTAACAACCAAGGCTGAGCTAGAATCTCAAATGTAAATCAACAATAGCTACCCCTGAATCTATGTGTGTTCTTGATTGTGCATCACTCTTCTATAAATTTTTCTTCATCTTTCGAACAACAATGTGCAAGATTTGAGCTACATGAGTTTATTCCCTTTAGCTATTGTGCAATGATATCCTGGGCATTGCTCCGCTACCAGTTAGGCGTCCATAGCCCCAACAAAGATACCTCTAGTTTTCTCACAGCATTGCTCTACTGCCAGCCAGGCGTCCATAGCCCTGGTAGAGATACTGGAATCACCCATTCATATTGAGTCCTCCTTTTCTTGTAGATAATTATTTTTCTCTTCTCTTTTTTTTGTTGTTGGAGTTTCAAATACCTCATTCATATATTTTTTTTTAATATGTCAGATGTTTAACATCTGTTCTGGGTTGAAAACTACCATGGACCTCATAACAACACTTGGGAGATCGGATTTTTCACTCAAATCTTACAACACTATCATTCTAGGACAAATATGCCATTACAAAGGGGATGATCTTGATAATTTGTGACAGATTCAGAGGAGCTAATGAAGGTCATTTACTTTGTGCCTTGTTTTCGAGACTTTCCACAACTCTTATTGACAATGGGCATAAAACAAAGAGCCTAGGACAAGAGCACCCAATTAGCAAACTTGAAAGTACCTAAACCACTTCTCTCCTAATAACCAAAATATGCTTCAGATAACAACCCACCATTTTAAGATGGAAAGAATAGAGAAAACCCCAAAGAACAACAAGACCAAAACCAAATAGCAAAGGAAGTGAAAGGACAGAAAGAAAGAACCAACAAACAACAACAAAACTATTTACAGACAGAAAAAGCAAATTATTTACAAACAAGAAACAAACAAATTATTTACATAAAGAACAACAAACTATTTACAGGCATAACATAATTAGCAAGCTTTATGACTCGAAATAATGCTTAAGAAACTGCCCATTGACAGGCAAGGGAACAGGTTCTCCAGTTAAACTACTTAGTCTGAAAGCATTTTCTCCTAGGATCTCAGCAATCTGATAGGGACCCAACCAGGGCTTATCGAATTTCTGTTGACTGCCCTTCTTTTCACTAGCTTTATCCCATAACAACACAAGGTCTGATATCCTGAAAGCCTTGATTTTGGCTCTTTTGTCAAACCAACGTTTGACAATAGCCTGGTGTCTAAAGAATTGCTGCAAGGCGACATCTCTCTGCTCTTCTAATTTCAATAAGGCATCTAATCTTACCTCTATCCTATCATCCTTTGAGTATAACTTCTTCATGAACTCAAGGATAGGTATTTGCAAATGAATAGGGAACACAAGCTCTTGGCCATACATTAATTTAAATGGTGAAGTCTTTAAAGCAGCCTTGATCCTAGTTCTATCTGCCCATAATGCGAATCTCAGCTGAGTATGCCAGTCCCTAGGATTGTTTTCTAATAGTTTCTTAATTACCGCTAAGAGGTTCTTATTGGTTGATTCTGCAACTCCATTGCCTTGTGGGTAATAGTTTGAAGAATATTTTAAGACAACTTTGTGATCATATGCCCATGAAATGAACTCAACAGAAGAAAAAGGAAGAGCCATTGTCACATACCAATGCGAAGGGTACTCCAAACCTAGTGGTGATGCATTTGGTGAGGAACCTGATCACTACCTCTGTTGTGCTGCTCTTGCAAGGTACAACCTCTATCTATCTTGTGCAGTAATCAGTGGCAGTCAGAATAAATTTGTGTCCTGCAGAAGAGTTTGGGTTAATTACCCCAATAAAATCCAGTGCACACTGGGCAAATGGCCTTACCTCGTAGACAAGCTGCAATGGCATGGCTGGATGGCATTCTTTTGATGCAGAGATCTGACATATGTGACATGTTCTTACATGTTGATGGGAATATTTGAATACACATGGCCAATAATAACCAGATCTGAGGATCTGATGTGCTAATGAATCTACAGACCCATGACCTGTGCTGTGTTTCCCATGAAATTCAGTCATCACATGTTTAGCCTCTTGCTGATCAAGGCATCGTAGGTACACTCCCTCAAAATTATTCCTGTATAGTAAACCTCCTTTGAGCATATAATGCGAGCTCTTCATTCTCAGTGCCCTCCTCTAAGTTGTATTCATTCCTTGTGGGCACCGATTATTGAGCATGAAGCAAATGATATCGGCATACCAAGGGTCATTTGAGAAGGACTGAGTTGTGTATTGCTGGAAAATAATATTTTTACCAGCATCAGCCATGGATTTAGATAGGCCTGTGCCTCTAATGAGTTTCATAGGGCATATCTCCAGATCAAACTCTTGCAAAATGGCCATCCACTTCCCTCTTCTTTCTCCCAGCTCGCTCTTCATAAGTAGAGACTTCACAACAGCATGAGGAACTACAACAATAATTTGACTTCAAAGAATGTAGTACCTGAACTTCTTGACAGCTCGGACCAGCGCAAAAGCTTGTTTTTCAAGAGGTGGGTACTTAACTTCAGAATTTTTAAATGGAGAGCTCATGAAAGCAATTGGCCTCTCCTCTGCCTCTCCTCTTCATTGAGTTAGGACAGTTGCGCAGGAATGTTCAGAAGCAAAGGAATAAATATAGAATAGTTTTAAATAGTCAGGGCTAGTGAGGACTGGCGCTTCTAAAATGGATCGCTTGATCTATGAAAATGTGACCTTTGCCTCCTCACTCCATTATGTTTTGGCGTCTTTCTTCATCATTTCATTTAATGGTTTTACGATTTCTGCAAAGCCCATGATAAACTTTCTCACAAAGTTGATCTTTCCAAAGAAAGACCTCATTTCTTTCTTGCTTCCTAGCCTGGTGATCTTCAGAATGGACTCAACTCGGTTTGGATCGATTGATATTCCTCTTTTAGAGATTACGTGTCCCAAAAGCTTTCCTTCATAAACTCCGAACACACACTTTTTTGGGATTCAGGGAGACGCCATACCAGATACACCGTTCAAGAACCCTAACTAAGTCTGTAGCGTGGTTCAGTCTATCCTTGGAGAACACTATCAGGTCATCCATGTAAACAATAATGCATTTACCAATTAGATCCTTGAATGCTATGTCCATGGTGCGCTGAAAAGTTGCTCCAACATTTATCAGACCAAATGGCATCCTTCTGTATGCAAATGTTCCCCACTTTGTAGTGAAGGTTGTCTTCATTCTGTCTTCACAGTTAACCATTACCTGATTGTATCCAGAGTAACCATCCAAGAATGATATCATCTAAGATCCATTGACAGTCTACAAGACCTCATCTAGTGAAGGGAGTGGGTAGTTATCTTTTTCTGAAGCTCTGTTCAGATTCCTAAAGTCTACACATAGCCTGATCTCTCCGTTTTTCTTACGAACTGGGACCAAGTTAGCCACCCATGTTGAATGTCGTACAGGGAAAATTATCCTTGTAGAAAGAAATTTTTGAACTTCTTTAAGGATCAGTGGTTCAATCAAGGCGTTGATTGGGCGCTGCTTCTGTCGGAATGGTTTAGCTTTGGGCTTTAGAGGGATGGTATGAGTTATTACAGAAGCATCAAATGTTTTTAAATCCTCATACGCCCAGGCTATCGCAACAATATCTTTCTTCAGTGCCCTCAGTATATCTTTTCTGATTGTTTCAGGGCAAGCTTTCCCTATGTAAACATTTCTTTCAGGGCTAGAATCAGCTAGGTTAACAATTTCATATTCACCTCATTTATCTTCAGCTGATATCTTCTCCCGAGCCCTTGGGTCTAAATCAAAAATTATTTCCAAGGCCACCATTCCCTTGGGGATGCTATTACTCTTTAGATTGAGGACCCCTTCTGTATCACAATCTCTGGGGTTCCAATCTCCTTGATCCCTGTTGGACTCATCAATGATTTGTCCTTCAAAAGCATTTGAACTTGCTAGAAAAGCAAGAATATGTCGATCATCATCAAAGACCTGAAAGTTCTTGACATTATCAGGAACTACAGGGGTCAAAATCAATTCCATTGAGAATCTCTTAAGCCTGGAGCCTTGCATAGGTTCCAGGGTGCTTGCAGCAACAACTAATGAATCATCTATCTAATTCTCCTCTCTTGGGATTAAGATAATCCCAAAAGCGTCGAAGTCTTCAATCAAGTTCCATATCCTATTTCTATATGCTACCAGCCTTTTATTGTGACATGTGTATTGGCTGTGCACTTGCTTGATAACAATGTCTGAATCTCCTTTGACCATCAAGGCTGTGACTTTCTTCTTATGTGCAAGCATCAGCCTCCGTGCCAGAGCTTCATATTCTGCTACGTTGTTAGTGCACCCAAACTGTAGCCTGTAAGAAGCAAATAAAGTTTTCCCTTTCAGGCTGGTTAATTCAATCCCAACACCATAGCCTATTTTGGACTTAGATCCATCAAACGTGAGGGTCCATAGCTGATCGTGAGTTGGGGTTGGTCCTTGGGGGATTATTGTGGGCATTTGGATAGAATGAGCCAGAGGTGGGGCTACTTGATCTTTTGCATTAGATATAGGGAATGGGTGTTCAACCGGTTCCTCAGGTGTAATTTCTAATTCCTGCACAGATATATCATATAATCTATGGCTATCCTTCTGACAGTCACTTGTGCCTTTGGTTAACCCCTTGGGTTTTGGTATATTCGTGAGTGCAGGGGTGGAAATCAAACCTTGGGGCTGCTCCTCATCAATATGCTGATTTGGAAATGTGTTTGGGGTAGGTTCAATTTGAGAAGGAACTTCCTTTGAAGGTATCCTATCCCTGGTTAACATTATTGCTTCCTTGGCTTCAAATGAAAAGTGATTTGCAACGGTCTCGGGGTGACTTAAGCTAGCTTCCTCAACTTGGGAAACATGATTTAAAATGTCAATGTAGGGTTGGCAAGTCAATTCAGAATAATTTTGGTAATGTACCCTGCACCAATTAGGGAGTAGAAGATTCTGCAGATTAGTATCTTCCCCTAAGACCATCTGTTCTTGTTGTAGCTTCTTGATCAATGCTTGTTGGTTTTCATTAATCATAAAATCAGAGAAATTTTGTATTGGCAGTTCTTTAGGATCAAGAACAGAAAAGGTTAAAATTTCCTCTCTTTTATAAACCCCCATCCCAGTTTAGAAATAGGCTACCTCATTGGGGCAATCATATTCAGTGATGATATGCTTGAGGCGGGGTTCACTTTCAACCCTAATCTGCATGAGAATTCCCCTCCATGGTAACCACATATGTGAAAAGTTGAAGGAGAGATATCCTCCTATACCTTTCATCAAATCTCTACTCAACAACATACCATAGGTCTCAGGAATGTCTGCTACTTGAATGTCTATGTTGGTTTGAACCCTAGGGTCTAACCCTACTTGCACATGTATGTTTCTCAACTCTCCCACTACATTAACCTTCGTTTTGTTGAGTTGGATGACCTTCTTGTTTGTTTGAATAGGGTTCAATCCTAACTTCTTGCATATGGAAAATGGCATAACATTGCCTGAAGCCCCCGAATCTAACAGACAATTATGTATGTTCTTCCGACAAATTCTTAAACTCAAAAGAAATGGTGGAGTACCTACCTTGCTTCTGTACAAGGCTGCGTTCATGTCTACAGTAGGTGCCACCTTGTTTTTCCCTTTTGATTTATCAGATTGTTCCAAAGCTTTCAGCACTATCTCTTGTTGAGCAGGGCACCACTTTAGGATGTCAAAATATGATATAGAGGTTTTCTGCCTTTGCATCTCAGAAACAATATCAAATTTTGTATTACAACTTGCACTACCTTTGAAAACACCAAATAAATTACCCTGGTTATGGAAGTCAGGCGGGCCTTTTGGTCGAGGAGGGTTATTATCAACACTTTGATTTGGAGGCACCATGTGATTGGGTGGCGTTGATGAGGTGAATGGACCCTTATTTTGATTTCTTAGGAAGTGTCCTCACTTTGCCTGAAAAGCTTGGGCATCGTATGAATCTTCCTCTAGTTCATTCTCACTCTGCATTGGGAATGAGGGTTCTTCTTCAAAGAGGTCATAAGTCATAGTCGTATCCACTGAGCCACCTTCTTTGTTTGAAATCCCTTGGAATGTTTGGGCATCTGCCTGTGCCATCTTGACAACTTTCTCCATTTTAGGGAAATTTACCTCAGAATGAGTTGCAGTATCATGCAACCTGCACCAGTTAGTCATAAAATTAAGGCCAATTTGCAGTATGTGACCTCTCCTCATTAGCTTGATAATTGTGAGAAACTCCACCATTGTTGGGCCATGTATTCCATTGTCAGTTGTTATTTGGTCTCTGGTTATATCCTCTATTTTGATTTTGATACCCTTGGTTAGAGGAGTTTTGGCCTTGATAACCCCTTTGGTTGTAATTGTTATGATTCTAATAATTACCCTGATTACTGTTTTGATTAGGGTAGTTACCTTGGTTTTGGGAGGGGTTCAATCAAAGCTGAGCCATGTCATTTGTGACTTGGGACAACATTTTCTTTAAGGTTTCTACCTCATTTGTAAGTTGAAATGTCTTTTCACTTTCCACACTCTTAACAACAGGTGGCTGACCACCATGATTTGGTGTTCCAATTTGGTTATGATGACCATGGGGACTTTGAGGAGCCTGTGATTGTTGAAAGAAGTCAGGAGTTCTAGTAGCAAAGAATGGAACAGGTGGTTGAGTTTTCAATTCAAACATAGGTCCATAATGGGAAGGAGACATTCCCGGGACAGTATTGAATAGAGGGGTTGGGCTATGCATCTGATATCCTATTGAAGGGAAACCTCCTACCAAACTTCCTTGTTGAGAACTACTTTGTTGTTGCAGCTTGATAGCCAAATGGTAAACTTTAGATAGAGAATCGATATCTATCGACTAATAAGTCCTTTGCAGGAATAAGTCGAGCAAGGGGTCTATAACTCTAAAGTAAGCTTGAATGGCACTATTTTCAGTAACTAGATAGGGGTCTTGTAGTCTCCTATACATTCATTGGAACTTGGTATTGAATAAAGGAAAGGATTCACCTGGTTCCTTCCTGATGGTAGCGAATTGGTGGTACAAAAGGGCTGGATCCACATAAACCCTGAATTGATTGATAAAAGCATTCTCCAATTGTGTCCAGGTTAGAATGGAACCTTGCGGAAGATTAAGATACTAGTTGTATGCCATATCCCCTAAGGAATAAGGGAACAACCTACAAACTACATCATGGTGAGCTATTTGAGCTCTAGTACAAGTGTCCTTAAAAGCTTGTATGTGCTCTTCAGCACTCCTTGATTCACCATGAATGTATTTGGGACAAAATTTCTTAGGGTTTTTAGGTATATCATGAAAACCTCCCGGAATAGTCCCTAATCGAGAGGGATTATTCTGAAAGAATGCCATTGGTGGTGGTGGTGGTTGAGCCAGCGGTAGTGACAATTGAGATGGATTCGGTGATGGGTTGATAGGAATCCACTGGGGTATTGGTGAAAAACCTAGTGGAGTGAGCGGAGCTGACAAGGGTGGTATGATGGTTGCCCCAATTTTGAGAACCTTGTGTCTTGTTGGGGTCTTGAGTTCTATGAAAGGTGATGGATTTTCAGCTGATCGAAGAACTCTGTGGGGCTTCTCTAGTGAGAAAAACCCAGTATTATCCAGCTTGCCCTTCTAGGCCCTCCTTCTAGCGCTAGTTTCTATTGGTGGTCAAAATAGCACAATAACAGTTAAACAGGATATTGCTATTCTATTTCTCCTGAAAGAGAAAGAAAACACATGGATATCTTAGCTCCCAAGGTCTTTGTAGTTGGTTCTCAACTATGTTGATTTCACTCAGTGATTGATGTGAACTATAATGTTCAAGGGGCCTGCTAGTGTTGAGCTTCTGGATTGTTCTAAGATCAAGCATAAATTCAAACCTATTTTAACTGGGGTTTTTAAAGAAATGGAAAAGATAGATCAGAGCTTTGGAACAGAAAAAGAACGTTAATTCATCCAATTTAACCAGACTTGTTAGCTTTCAAGGAACTCCTAATTAAAACTGCAGAACAAAATTAACTTGTGATTAACACACAATTTCATTCATTCATAGTGCTAATTTCAATAGCAGATTGCAAGTTACCACTTTTAAATAAAACACAAAATAACACTTCATTTCTTGAAAGATTTTCAAATCAAATGATTAATTCAAGATAAATACCATTCTGGAACACAACAAGAAGTAAATTTTAATCTGGTTGCTTCTATTGTTAGTGAAACAGATAAGAAACATTTACAAATCTGGCACAATCACTAGTGTACAAAAAATCCATGACTCTGAATTGTTTCCATCTATACTAAGAGAACTTGAAAAATACATTATAGTCTATGATGAATCTAACTCCTAACTAAGAAGACAAAAGGAGCTCCCATTACAAAGAATCGGGATGCAACTCTGTCTCCTCTATCCTTTAGAAAATTCCTATTCTTGGAAATCTATTTCTAGACTTGTCTACTTTATTATCCCCTCTAACTGTCTCTATTCCTTCTAACCCTTTACAAAAAGGAAAGAATGCCATATATACAGAGTGTACCAAAAAGAATGCGCTAGCCCCTGTTTTAGGGTTTACAAAATATCTTACTCCAGAAAGGTCAGCCTTCAGATCTTTTGAATAGAGTTAATGCTGCGTTGGATAGAATCCTCGTTGTCCATGTTGGTGAAGGATTGTTCCAGGGGTGATCTTAGATCTTTTGCAGCTACAACATTTACTTCCGACCTCCGTGTCCATCCTCGAACTCCCCTTGCAGAGCTGCCTTGAATGCTCCAAAGCATTGCCATTAATACTAATCTGCCTTTCGCCAATAGACCTCACAGTTGTCCCCATGACTCATAGTTTCTTCCTCTTTTTTTCCTTTCTCCCCGCTCCAGATCCTTCTGCCCATTGATCGTCCCTTCTGGAAACAGTTTTCGGCCTCCCTGTTAGATCTCTGCACCATTGTTCATCAAGGTGTTCCATTGGCTCATTCATGGAGCAAATCTAGACTGGTTGCATTCTGTTGGTCTTCTTCAAGGTGGTAGTCAATCAGTCAATGGCTCAATTTTAGTTCCTTTCAATTGGGTGAACAAACGCCACGCTAGATTTCTGGGTAGTCAAAAGTGTTCCATATTAAATTGCATGTCGGTGAGACACTCATCGTGTCTCCCCGATGCAATTATGCCTCTCCTAGCAGCTATCAATGTAACATATGACAGTTGGCGATACCTTTTAGCAAGTTGTAGAAGTCATATGGATACCACAAAACTATCGGCAAGGTAGTTGTTATCGGCCAGAAGTCATGGCGAGACCATCACACTCGGGAAGACATCTCCCTGAGCCCTAATCATCCACTTGGAGCTTCTCCAAGCTCATTCTTATTACCCGAGCTTAAGCCCCTTCTACCTCGACAAGACTTCTTCAAGTCGGTGGGACATTTTATCGAGTTCAAGATCTTTCAGCGAGCTCATCTTATGTCGGGGAGATCACCATTTTTCGGTGAGACCTTTTTCCAAAGGCATACCCCTTTCGCTGAGACCTCACTGTATCGACATGACCTTTTGTCAAATTCATTCATTCTCCCCAGGCTCATTATATTTCGGTGAGACTCCGTCGGGTTGGTGAGACATTTTGTCGGGTGGCAAGAGTTAGAGTGATATCCTCCCCATTGGTGAGACAATCCCACATTGATAGGACATCCCCCCGAGCTCACTATGTTACATCGAAGACACATCCTTCGGTGAGACACCTGCTAATCGGCCAGACCTCATGCCGAAGGAAAAATCATTTGTCGATCTCAAAAATTTCGTTGGGACCTTCTTCTGTTGGTAGGACATTATGCCAAAGGCCTACCCCCTTTGGCGAGCTAAGATCACATCAGGGAAACCCTCTTAGGTCGGTGAGACTTCATGCCGAAAGCAAACCACTCTCCCCAAGCTCGAGTTTCTTTCTGCGAGACCCCATTTTGTCGGGCAGACTTCTCAGTGATGCAAACCCCCTTTGGATTTCAAACGAACAGAGCCAAGGCACCAGTTGGTAAGACATCTGAATGGTCCCAACGACTTTCTTCTTGAGGAGTTTTATGCTGAATGTGATTGAGGCATGCCTTCAGTTGACTTCCCTGGGAGGTATCCTCAGATGAGCGATCCAATCCTGCAAAAAAAATGCCTCCATTAGTCCTCAAAGCATATAAAATACACTATTTTTTATGATTATTCCGTTCAATTCTTAGCAAGAAGAAAATCAAGTCAAGCTGAGACAAAACCAAAATCAAATAGAACAAAAGACAAAATTAAGAGGAAAACAAAAGAATTCCAAAGGTCAAAGCAAATAATAGAGGCCACAAAACCAAAAAGAGAAGGGGGACCCATTTTGTTCCAGAATAAAATGGGGTGGTTATGCAGGGCATAACAAGTCCATCATAAAGTTCTAAGGGATAGTCATGTAGAGAGATTATCATGATACAAAGAAAGGAGATACCAATCATGATAGTTCAAATGAACAATGGAAATCCATAAAAATCTTTCAAACCACAATGAGTAGAGATCCAAAGTTAAAATATAGAGGATTGTCAACATGTTCTGTAGATGCCCAAATAAAATAATAGTCCTCACATAGAAAATCATAACAATGTTAAAGCTCTTCATGATATTTCAAGAAGTAATGGGTATGGATATAATTTTATTTGTGCCAAAATTGCATGAAGATTATTATTCTACTCAAACCATGAAAAGCCACAAAATTTGGATATGCTAGAGACAATTAAAGGATACCATTTGTTAACTACTTGATGACAACGAATAGGTCCTTTGACTCTTTGAGAAATAATGTAAGGATATCATTGAATAAAATGAGCATACAATGGGCAATGATGATAAATAAGCTTGTGTTTTCATAACATAAAGTTATTTCAACAAAAGATGAAGGGTTTTGGTTTTGGAAACCATGAATATCAAGAGATAGGTTAACAATGATTTATATGGAAGATAAGGGTTGTAAAAATGTCCATACAATATAAAGGGGCATGTCAAGACGCTTTCAAATCATGTGAGAGTATTTGAATCTATGACAAACATTGATGCTATATTAAAACATTGAAGAGTCTTCAGTTTGAGAGAAGATTATTGGAAGGAAAAACACCAAACAAGACTGTCTAAATAGTGAAAGGCCATGTCAAGACCCTGTATAATCCAAAGAGAAAATGTGGAACATATAATATTTATTAGAATGGAAGTAATAATACAAATACCATCAACAATGAATGTAATCACTAATATATATTATTTGTCTACAGTGCAAAAGAAAAGGAATAGTTCACTACATCAAGTGATAGTGCCTTTAACATGTGTATGTTGTTATTCATGATGGAATAGGTGGAAATGAGAAAAATACTATGTGATAGTCAAGAAATAGTGTTCATTTTTGGTATGCTAGTCTTCATGAAAGTCAAACCAACGATAAATGAATGGACAAGTACTATCAATAAAGAACGATAAGGAGGTTTCTTAACAATATGAACTCCTATGATATAATGATAAAGAGATTATATGGGTGAATTAATTCAATGGATTTGCTCAAAGTATATACTCAAAATAGTGAACCTAAATCCAACATTTCCTATTGCCATCACAACATAGAGACCTTAGTGATTGATGAAGCACAATTTAGTGTGCCATAAAGTTGGTGTGACACATGCTAATGCTACATAGAGATATTTGTATTCTATATTTGGCCAAGGTACTCTGGTTGATATGGTTATAGATTGTAAGGAAGGAATTCACAAGGAAGTAAACAATTTAGTTAGAAATAAGGGGGTATAGTTTCATGAGACATGATAGAAAAGGCACAATATACTCTATAGTAAGCACTGCCATGATAGTCTATACATTCAAATGAAAATCCAAACATCAAATAACAAAGGACAATTAATATATGGCAAGGACATGCTATCTTTGCATTCAATAGAGAAATATATAGTGAAGGTACAAGTGATGGTCCTTATAAATACTTGCATACAAAAGTCTAGAATAGTGATCTAGGAGGGTACACACATGTCAAACAAGAAGGCTGAAAGAGGAAGTATAGAACCAAAAAATATGTGACAAGTCTTCAAGGAAAATATAGTGTTGAATAAAGTAGTTAAGACCCTTATCCCATGCCATGAAGAGACTTTTCCTCTTTAAAATTCCTAAGAACACATGGTCTATTTGTCTACAAAATAGTTTTGAGGTAGTAAGGGGCAATTGGAAGAGACTAAAGTCAATTTGGGGAAATTATTATAGAATTGCAAGCATCTTGGAGTCCTTGTAGGAGTTGGCAGAGGAAAAGGAGATTGAAAAGGCCACAATTCTCTCCTCAATGTTATCAAGGAGCATTTCTAGGAGTCTTCCAAGGAGAAAATAAAAAGAAAGAGTATTCAAGCAACCAAGTGAAGGTCAAATTACTAGGTCAAAGCAACCATATTTAATTGTCATTCGAAACATGTCCTATATTCTCTCTTATGTGGGGATAGATAAAAGGGATGCTTAGGGTAGTTAGGAATCAATTCTTACCAGCTTTTGCTAAGATTGTAACTTAGTTGGAAGAGAAGAACATTGTATTACAATAAGAACTTCATTGTAACATCATTATTAGTATCTTTAAAAAAATTGAACTTAGTTTTCTGAGAAAAAGCACTATAAAAAAACTTATTCTTTTTTAAATGTACATTTTTTTATCAATAGAGAGTCATTTTAGTACCTTCTCATAGTTGTGTTATGAATAATATGAAATGTTTGATTTTTTCTTGTGATAAGCATGTTTATACTTGATTTGTAGTCTCATTTTCTTACCTTTATATAGTAGTACATCTATGTTCCAAGTCATAGTTTATTTTTTGTTAAATTTATGAAAGTTTCAATTGTGAATAATGTTCCTTTTGAATGTTGTCATGAACTTAAAACCATTCTATGAAACACTTATGAAAAAATATGTCAAAACTTGAGTTATGTATATTATGTAAGCTCAAGAAAGTATAAGTCATAATTTTTTTATGGTGTATCACCTCTTTTTCACGTTTTAGATTCATTTTCAAGCATATTTATATCCCCTTTCCTTGCAACAATAGTAAGATAGATTATTTTTAGTTTCTTAAAGTTATATCAAAAAAAGAACCAGCTCTATAATTGGAGGTTTGGACTCAAATAGCAAGGTCCCACACCTTGAGGCCATCCCAACATTTCACTGAACAATTGAAATGGGTTCAATAAGGGTGCAATTTATGGTGATAATAAGAATAAATAAACCAGTTTCACATGTAGAGAAAGATAAAATATACATAAAAATAACCTAGATTATTCAAGTGGGTGTATATAAACTTGTGATCCCATTAATAATGTCTTGTCTAGGCTTGAAAAGTAGGGCTTGTTGGTGACTAGATTTGTATGTTCCAAATCCCTAAAGCTTGATCCTCTCCCAAGTGTGAAGGTTGTCAAATTTGAGAAAAAATCCATGAACTTATGTTAGGTTGGGAAAAAACAAACCAATTATTGAGGTGGACAAAAAATTCTTCACTTCTATCTTTGCAAAGGAAAGAGAAGATTTACCAAAGTGTTGTAATAGATATTGTAAATTGGAAAATCGACCATTCAACCATTAGAGATAAGAGGAATCAATGAAAACAACCACAATCTACAATCCAAATACTCAATATTTTCCAATTTAATAAATGGAAAACATGCTATAATAGATAAAACTAGATTCAAACAAATGATACCTTCACCTTTACTGTGTTGTCAAGAATTATTTCCATTAATCTTTGTATGCTTTTTCTCTCAAAAATGGGTATGCTATTCTTTTCCTTCAAGCTTCAAGTGTGTGTGAGATGGTTACAATGATGCACATGCCAAAGTTTCATAATTTGTGGTTAGCCATCAATGTGCTATGAAGGCTTGCTTTTATAGAAATGGTCATTTCAAATGAATGATTTAGATTCAAAGATGAAAGATGAAGATCAACACTCAAGGTTCATTGAGAGGAAGTAGAATGGAGAGTTAACTAGCTTGATTGATTCAATCAAGGGAATTGATTGGTCAATTAGTGGAAACTGATTGATTAATTAATGGGATTGATTGATCAATTAGTGGGATTGATTAATCAATGGGATTAATTGATTAGTGAATGTATGAGAGGATAATAATTAATTAATCATTTGGAGGAATGTGCAAGTAAAGATTGATTAATAAATAAATGTTTATTTATTAATGGATAATGTTGGAGATGAAATAGGGGAATTAAATAATTAATTTAATTATTTAATCTAGAAGTGGGAAAGTAGTAAAATTATTTAAGAAAGGTGTTGGATGTTAATTTAAAAAATTAATGATAACTATTTAATTAAAATAGAAGAATAAGTGTAATTAGCGACATAATTAAATAAATAAGGTTTATTTAATTAATCATGATGATTAATGTTAATTAGGACATAATTAAATAAATAAAATTTATGTAATTAGTTAGAAAAGGGTGAATTAGAATGAATTAATTAAATCATGCAAAGTCACTTAATTAATAGTAGAATATGATATATGATGACAATTAAATAATAATGTATTATTTAATAATTAGGGAAAATGGTGAAAATTAGTAAAAAAGTGTTACTTGTAGACTAGGACAATTGAGGGTATCTATATTTTTACCCTCTTCGATACAATGTCCTTTTATAGTGTTGTGTCAAAGAAAATACAAAAAAAACTAGGTTCAGGAGTTGCCTCGGTATGCCCCAGTAATAGTGGGATAGGATAGTACCCCCTCAGAAAAATTTGAAAATTGTGAAAAAAAATAATTTTTTTTGGGAAATTGTTTTGATAAAGCTAATTTTATAGTGGTAAATGTGTTTGTAGCAAAATATTTTTATTTTAGGACCTTTGGGACTCAGTTATAAAAGGGGGTCCAAAATACTGCTCAAACTCTATAAATAGGCCCTAGGGGGGTCCAAAAAATAGTCATTTTTGCACTTTGCTTTTAAAATTTGAGAGCTCTGATGTGAGATTTGGTTCAAGAGCTTTGAAAATATGTCACTCATTCTAGTTGCTACACATTGTGGATATCGAATCAGGACCTTCCAATGGCCCGGGGGATTAGGCAATGTGGTATGTAACCTTTCCTTGCTTCAAAATTTGTTCAATTTTTGCTAGATTTTAGGGGTCAAAAAAGATCAAATAGATGTGGTGTTGTTTTAGCACCGCATTTGCAATCACATTTTATGCATATGAAGGTCAGTGCGACACAAGTGTGTGGTGTGTCACAAGTGTCAAACAAAGTTGCCATTGTTAGGTTGCTCACAAGTGTGTCGCACACTGCATCTGTTGTGGTGCACTGCATGTGTAGGGTAGAACGACACATTTGCATTGTTGCGACGCATATGTTGGACATTGCACCACATGTGCTTAGCCTGCTTGCAATTGTAAAGTATGACATAGTTGTAAACCACATCTATTGAAAGGTGTGACACATCTAACTATCAACAAAATTGAGTTAGTTTTTGATAAAAATTTCTCTATGTAAAAGGTTCAATAGGTTCATTTAGGTGTCCTGACTGATGTAATGTGATTTTCTTGTGAGTGTAATTGAGATTTCCTCTGATATATACTTGAGAGAGATGACCTTCCTCATTCAGATTTAGAGATCATCTAAATGACAAGGAGAGAGATGTGCTTTATTCTTTGGGACTATATCATGTCACATTCATTCTCATGATCTGGGCTATCAACTAACTATTGACTACTATTGCAGAGAGATAGAACTCTAAGACTAACTCATTTCATTTTCCTACTGGAGGGGCCACAATCACACTTGAGGATGTCTAGCTTATTCTTTGGATTCTGATCCATGGGGAGCATGTCCTTTATGATCCTGACCATGGACTTGCTACTATCTAGAGGTGTTTTGATACCAATGAGGTAGTTATTTTAGGTGTAGAGAATTATGAGATCCATTGGGATTCTCTTGCAGATAGATATGAGAGACTTATAGTTGTGATATGCAACATCATCAGAGGCGTTATTCCTGACCATCAGGGACACAAATTCCTTGTTGGATGGGGAGATATGGTAGTTGGTATGATGGATCATGCTATTGTATATCCTTGGGGACCCTGCATGCTTGCCATGCTATACTTCTAGTTACATGATGTGGTGTATAGAGAGGCTTAGTTGATTATTTGTGGTACCACTCTACTCATTGTGTGGGATTGGGAGCATATTGTTGTTGTGAGATTTCCTGTTGAGAGATCTACTAGCAGTACTCCCTTATTTCTATCTATATGAAGGCACCATCACATAGACACGGGTTCGTGATGTTGGCTAATGGGGACATGCAATCAACCTTATGGATTCTTTTACATGGAGGTCGTATCAACAGTGTGCCCCCTAGGAGGATGATGTTGAGCATCTTCCATATTGATGATAGACTTAGTAATTGATTGGTTGGACAATTTTGACACAACACATTATTGAGCGTCATCTACTAGAGTGAGTTTTTCAACAGTTTAGGGAGAGACAAGGTGTGCTCGTGGGTATTACAGAGTTTTCTCGGTCTTCTTGGGAGGTTCCTTAGTGGGGACCTATGATCAATATTCAAGTTTCTATCCAAGAGATAGATTGTTTGTAGTCAATTCAGTGGGGTGCCCCTACAAAGTTGATAGGTGCAGGGACCACCTCATAGTACGATGCCTAGTGGTTGTAGCACAAGCCTTTACCATTGACCGATCTAGATGTGCTTGCTCCTATGGAGAGGCTTGGAAGAGGTCCTTGTGGTAGATTTTGGGGGAGAGGTTAGGGGAGAGGAGACAATCAAGGCCGAGGTGGTGGATAGGGGGATGGTGGTGATGGTTGGGGTGGTGGAGGATGGGGGATGGTGGGACAAGAGATAGGGGTAGGGCTGATAGAGGTCAAGCAGACATAGGTCAAGGAGATAGAGGTGGGATTCCATCTCATATTTTGAGATGACTACCTCCCATCCATGAGGAGGGAGATGAGGAGGTCT